>JAODGE020009604.1:0-18753 GCA_027574965.2 Ecitophya simulans
CGCGACGCGCGTCCGGCCCAGCTTTGCCAAACTAATTGGCGCAATCCTTTTAAATATGTACAAACAAACATATATTTCGCATCAGCGCTGCGATCTCGCGGGGCGCAGCTCGTCTGTCTCCCTCTTGGCGCACCGCTGGCGTTTTTATACAAAAACAACGTTCGTTCGCAGCGGCTTAAAAACCCAATCAAAAGTAGTTTCCAAACTTGGGCTATTCATTACGCGCCGTAATCTCGCGCCGTCGGCGGGGCGGCGCGCGCCCCCCCGAGTCGAGAGCCACCGGGTTGTTGCGCGCGGCGCCTTTAAGGGATTGCCGCTCGCGGCTCCGCGCTGTCTCCGCTGCCGCGAACAAATCTCGAATAATATGCGTCGTGCCGCTCGTCCTTCCGCTTGGCCTTTTTTACACAAAAGTGACGCGGTGATTTGAGCGATGACAGTCGGACAAAAGGGCGGCGGCGGCGGCGCGCGCAAAGAGACGCGCCCGGCACCGCCAAACGTCGTTGAGGGCAAGTTGTGTGCCGTGCGTGTGCGTGTGGCAATTCTCACTTGATTTGCATCCGAGAATCGGCCGCACACAGAAGTGAACGGCGTCGCCAAAGCAGCCAAAGTGCGATTCTTGGTAACGTTTCACGCTAGATTACCGGGCGAACCGTCGCCGGCGCCGGATGGGGAGGGCCTAAATTATTCATAGGCCGCGTGAAACAATAAACATCAGCGCACGTCTCGCTAATAGAATTGTCTCGTTTTCGGGTTTTTTCAAGGGTCGTTACTTATCGATGTTAGTTTTCGATGGGCCGCAACCCAAATAATCCCCCGAGATACCGAGTGATTTGCAAGGCGCACTGTGTGTTCTTCGGCGCGTCGACGAAGCCGTTCGATTTCGTTCGGCCGCGAGTTTGCGCCCCGCCGCCCCGTCCGGCGGCGCCGAGCGAAAAAGTGAATGTCGAACGCGGCGTTCATGACGCTCGGATGTTTCCTCCACGTCCTGTATGGCGCGAAAACATATAAGCCGGGGAGGGACGCCGAAAGTAGCGTGGTAATAGCACACCAGGGTTTAATTCGAGGGGCGGTTGCAGCATGTGCGCGTCGATGAATCTGGGCGCGCGCGCGCGTGTGAGTGTTTTCCGCATTCAGCGTTGCGCAGATAAGGACCCCCCAACTTTTGCTCGACGGAGATAAGTGAGTTGCAATTTGTGATTTCGTGTGCCTGCCGCGCCGCCGCCGCCGCCGCCGTTAAACATTCGAAATCATCCTCGGCGACGACGAGAAACTTTGAGGAGAACACGTCGCGGACCATTTTGAGATTATAAAAAGGCGTTGGTGGACGTCGATTCGAATGCGAATGGAAACACTATACCTTTTCAAGTTCGAATTGAGACGAATCAATTTCAAGTTGGGATTAAACAAGTTCAGATTGGGACAAGGAACATTGAAATGAGAATAATCAATTTCAAGTTGAGATTAAACAAGTTCAAAATGAGATTTACAATATCAAGTTGAGACTAAACAAAAACATGAAATTTTTATTAATAACATTTTTATGAAAATCCTGACGATAAGCGGTTGCCCTCTTTATGTCTAACTTTTTAGCTAATGATTTCTAGTTTCAATTATTATTGTAAACTGTCGCACTTTAAAATTTTGTGTTTCTGCCTTCTTAATGTTGGGCATATTGTTCGTTCAAAGAAAAGACGCTCTATCAACTGATCGGCACACTGCTAAGTGACTAATATTGTTTTTGAAAATCTCGTGTTGTCCTCTCCGATTCACAATCAACCGATTTATAGCTGATCTGGTCAGATGAACATTTCCGTTTGCTGAATTACAGGTTTTTCCAATAAATTTCTGCAATTGATTTTTGTAGTTTTGTAGTTCGTTTAATCTCAACTTGATATTGTAAATATCTCATTTTGATGTTGTTTAATCTCAACTTGAAATTGATTATACTCATTTCAACGTTCCTCGTCTCAATTTGAATTTGTTTTATCTCAACATGAAGTGGATTATTTTCAATTTGATGTTCCTTGCCTCAATTTAAATCTGTTTAATTCCAACTTGAAATTGATTCGTCTCAATTTGAACTTGAAAAGGTATCGCCTTCTATATGCGTTATGCGCACAATGTACATTATTGACGCCTTGGGCAGTCGGACTGGTAAAAACAAGAACATTATAACATCAGCGCCCGATACGAAAATGAATTTATAATCGCCGCCTAATCTGCCTCCGGCTCGTCTTCTGCGACGGCGAGGAGCTTAGCGCGTCCTTCGCCAAGGGTGCGACCGAAACTCGATTCTCGCTGGCTGCCGCACCAAGGGCCGCGAGCAACGCGCGTTCCCAAAAAATGCACTTATGTGTATTTCGTTGCTGTTCACTTCTCGATCGCACCGCGCGCTTGTCGGCGGAGCATTTTTTGTTTTGGCGTCGGTTATCGACGGCGGCGACGCGCACGTCTTGTTAGTGCAATTGGACACCGAAAGATTGAAGATTTTCAGATGACGTTTTCTCGTCGTCCTTTGTGCGACGAACGCGCGGAACAATCGCGTCATTTTTTTTTGTTGGTTTCTTTAGCTCCCAAATCCCCCGAAGGAACCTCTCGCGCGCTCGACGGAGATTTCAAAGTCGATTGTTTCAAATTACAACACGGTTTCACCATCACGACGACCGACACGCGGGACGAAAGAGTTGTTCGTCGCGTTCGGGTTACAAAATGGCGGCGGAGCGCAACTTACCCAGCCGTTAAACTGTTGGGCCACATCTAAAATTGAGCCTGAAACAAAACGAGCGCAGTTTTAATGTTGGTGCACCAATAAACGGTGAGGTCGACACACGAAAACAGGCGCGCCACAAAATGGCCGTCGGCTGCGCAGATCGCAAACGCTCCAAAAGCAATCTTCGTTCGGCGACGCCGACGCCGACGGGAAGCGCGAAGGACGCAATATCCAAAAGGGCAATTGCATCCGGGTCGACAATGCGCACCCCTTTCTGAGTCGGACTCGACTGCGGTTTTTTCAAGTGGCTACGCTGCGCTTGTTTGTGCCCGCTCGAGCTCGCTTATTAACTTTTCGAAATGAACCCCGAGATATTCATTACGCCGTACGTTTCGCCCCCTCGCGCCGAAGCAGTGTTCGGTTTCGCTTCGAGTGAATCTAATACCTTCACGCGCATTGTGTTTAATCAATGCGGCGAGCGATAAACATCCTACGGCTCCGCACGGCTAGCTCCAGCCCGTTAGCGGATTATTAATATTTGTTTAGCACGTACTTGACAGCATGTTCGCGTTGCGTGTCTTGTAATTGCGTCGCGATGTCGCGTGATTGTTACACGGAGTAGTTTAACGTCCAAAGCGCTTCAAACAAGTGCAATGCGTACATTTTAGTTGGAAATGATGGAGCTGTGTATTGTTGTTGTTTTCAAGTAATTTCATGTATAGCAAGTTGCCTTCGTCGATTTCACGCAACAAAAAAACACGAACACGAAGAGGGTCGATTCGGTTAATTTGCGCGAACGATTCCCAAAAAGCGTACGCGGCGTCGCTCCCGAATTGAATTTGCGCGCGCCCCAGCGACGCAACGATAATATCATTGTGCATAATCGTGGGCGCGAGCCGTGCGAAGCATCCGCATCTGTTCGCAGTTTCGCACGGCGGAGGAAGCGAACGCACTGCACGTCCGGAAGGAGGTCTTCCTTTTCTTCGCGCGTCGCCTTTTGTGACGCTCGCCGCGATTCGGCGGCGGCGGCGACAATGCCGTCCGGAGTCCCTTTCGACGTTTGCGCGAATCCGGCGCGCGCGTTCGTTTCTAATGATGCGCTCGTCGAAAGCTCATCCGAGCGCGACGATATTTTCCTTCATCGATCCGCTCAAGTTCAAATACGCATGAAGCGCATTGTAGCGGCAACTGCGCCGAGGCGAAATTTACGGGAAAAGTTAAGTACGGAAGTCAAAAAGTTTCTGGCTCAATTCACCGTTTCGCAATCGTTGTTGAGTTCGATAGGTACCTATGTTTAATGCGAAGATTGCCGCCGTCATTTTGCACGAACGACGCACGCACGCGACAAACTTTGAGATTGTAACTGGTTTCAGGATGTGCACTGACGGTCGACGATTTGTGTGGCTTCGCGTCGGCAAGTTGTGATGATTTGCGATCGAATTCGCGGTTCGCTTGTGCGACGCTGACGAGCGACGGTGTCGAACTGACGCGGAATTCCGCAACGGCGCTAGTTAAATCCATTAGAATCATAACGAAATGATAATACTCTTTGCCGAATCCTTGGATTTACTAGCAAACTAATCGTCTTATACGAGTGCCGCTTCTTTTTCTAATCCGGAACGCTGACGTTGTTTGTTTTTTGTGTGTTTTCCAACCCGATGCCGACGCGTTAACAGATCTTCTGCTCGACGTCGAAGATGCCCAGCTGACGACGATGGCGGCGACGGCGGCGGCGGCGGCGGCGAAAACAAAATGGAAACTCACCTCGCGCGCGGCGACGTCCTCGACAAAGTATCCTCTCGAAGCAAGGGCAAGGGCAATCGCAGGACGACGGCAGTCGGTCGGTCGGTCGGTCGGTTTCGCAAAAACGCACCGAAATACAGAAAGTCAATAAATATCACTCCATCTATTTGTTCACTTAGTCAAACACAATGCGAGTTAAGCTTCGGTACTTAGCGCAGATAAAACCCCGAGTTTAGCGCAAATCGGTTTACAGTGGATTCCTAACTATATACACGCTCCTAATACGAAGGCTGTATTAAATAAGTAGAATTGATCCTAACTTTTCACTCTCTGGGCCCCCCCGACCACGCCCTCGCCGTGACGTGCGCGCATCCCAACTGCTGCGCGCCCGCGTGCCATCTTCTTCGGCCTGCTCTCCGGCGCGCCGGCCGCGACTGCGGGGGCCGCCTGCCTCTGTCGCTCCTGCTCCTGCTCCTGCGCCCGCCGTCTCGTCGAGCGCACGCCGCTGTCTGCGCCAACCACCGCGCGCGACCCGCGCGCACACACGCGCGGCGCAAGCGGAAAAACTGGCGCGCCCCGCCGCCACCTCCGCCGCCGCCGCCGCCGCCCGTATCGACAAGACGCGCGCGCCAGTAATTGGAAAATGGCGAGCGCAGAAAGGGAAAATCACAATCGCAGCGCCGAGTCGACAGCGCGCGCGCGCACTTCCGGCCGACGGCGTTTCGCATAAATAACGGCTTTTATGTGTCTTTCGGCTCGAGCGTGCGTCGTACACCGCGGCTTAGTTCGACGCCGTCCGATGCGCGATCTGTCTATATCCACCGATATCGCTGTCATTATCATAATCAGCCGCTTCCTCGAGCCTTTTATCCAAGCGTTTCGGATCTAATAGATTTAAACGATCGACTTACGCGCCGCGCGTCCGCATAAAAGTTGCAGGAGCGGCGCCGGCGCCGGCGCCGCGTAGAAAAGCGCGTTTCGCAACAAGTTTCTGCACGCTCCGCGCGTCGCGTATTATGACTTCATAACTTATTGACGAACGGTTTCAGCGGCGCGGCGTTTGCGCTTTGGCCGGCTAATTGCGGCCGGTTTTTCCTCGCGAAGCAGTTGCGCGTGCTTTTCTCAAGATAAACTTAAATGCGAGTTTAAGCGACGCATAAAATTTGACGGCGCACATCAACGGCATCCGCTGTCGCGGTGGCGGCGCGCGCGCAAAAAGCGTCTGTTGTTATGTACGCCTCCCCTTTGTTTGAGCCGGCGCGCCGCCCCCGCCGGCGCGTACGTGCGCGCACGAAACTCGTCCACCAATGCGGCGACGCCTATCGTAAATCAATTCGGGGTGCGACGCGCGAGATAAGTCCTTCCCGCCGCTACCAACGGCAACGGCGGCGGCGGCAGCGGCGGCGGCGATCGTTGAACGAGACAAGGCCGACGCGCGCCACTCGGGCAAGACGAGCGCGCAGGATTTTAGAGAGGCGGACGACTCCTGCTGGCCGTTTGCGCTTCGAGAGCGGTTCTGCGATTGCGACCGGCGAAATGTACGCGTCTCGCACCGCTGTTTAAATATGCGTAATCCGCATCGATTTATCGGGCGAGCGAAAAACGCGTCTCGTCTCTCGTCGCTTCGTCGTGACGCTTTACGGCTAGAAAGCGACGTCGATCGATGCGCCCTTTTCGAACGCATACCTCCATACCATATTGTAACATCATCTCGATATCAAGATCGGCCGAATATTTCTGAATACCTGTTAAATTTGTTATGACAGGTCTCCAGATGGCGGTGTTACAGCGTCACGTCGAAACGCGCAAGCATTGATGACTCGAAACTATTTCGCCGACCACTCCGACGTCTCAATGGAGAGATATTGAGCAGTCATTCACCATTGAATAATTGAACGCTTCCAAGTTCCAAGTTACCATTCGCCTCCCCAGTTGGCTGCCAACTCCGACTGCTTGAATTTAAAGCGCTGTCCAGAGGTACAACACAATGCCATGTTACATCTTGTTATAGTTGTCACTTTGTAAATGTAATTATGTTTTCATACACATCCTCCAAAGCACCGATCCTTTGTATGCGTGCGCTTGTCGTTTGTTATTTTATGTGTTTATGAATGCTCTTCGATTCTATCCGAAAATAACTGTTTTATATTAGTTTCCGTAATAAGTTTCTTTGTCTGACAAATTGTTGTTTTAACGTGCATATTTTTTATTATTCTAACTATAGATGACAAACTTTAGAAAAATAATGAATCTCAGTGAATTAAGTAATAAGTAATGGGCGTATTTTAAAATTACTGCTATTCTAGCGGTGAGAGCCTAGCCCTAGATCTGGTAGCAATAAATAGCTTTTATGGAAAATTAACATGTAAACATTTTTAAGCGTTTGTAACGCGCTTACCCAGATAATTTGTCGTGTGCTACGTCTAATCGGCTTTCGATTGCAATCAAGCACAATTCGAAATTTTTTGGGCGTGTCGGTCAAAAATGACTTTAAAGTAAAAAACGCATGTCCATTTAAAATACATGGAAAATTGGCTAAAATGGCTGTTACTTATGATGCAGAGCATTCTTCGCCCCGATAAACACTGGTACATATGTAATTTTGTATTACGTTTCGATTGAGCCTAAACACGTGTCGGTCAAAATTAACATTAAAGTCAAAAAATAGTGTCCATTTAAAATACATAGAAAAATGTTCATACAAACCAAAATTGTTTACAACTTTTTATGTAGACAATTCGTCGCCGCCTTAAAAACATATTCAGAATCTACATTTTACTGGGTTTTCAATGGTAGTAGGTTTGATTTGATATTTTTCGGGCGTGTTAGTCAAAAATGACATTAAATTATCGTCTACGTGCCCATGTAAAATACATGTGAAGTCTATTTTGGACCTCAAAAATCGGTAATAACTTTTTATGCAAGAAATTCGTCGCCGCATTTAAACAGATTTAGAATCTACGCTTCATTATCTTTTCAATAGTGCTAAGCACTGTTTCAAATTTTTTGGGCGTAACGGTCAAAATTAACTTTATATCAAAATTAGCTGCAGAGTACATTCTGTAACTTTGTTAGTAATTATCCGATTTTCATCAATTTTTTTACATAACTGCACCATGAATGATATGCGTAAGCGCGTTATAAGCGCTTGAAAAATTTTACATGTTAATTTTTTATAAGAGTCTTGCAATCAGATCTAGGGCTAGGTTCTCACCGCTAAAAATTCTAGTGTTTCTTATCAAATGTAACAACAATTTAATCAATTATACATTTTCTGTCTTTGTTCGATTAGTTTGTTGATGGCCTTTTGCCTGGATTCTACTGTTCTACATTCAAAAAACTGAGCAATCAACTGTAAAGATTCTCCTCATTGTAAATGGTTACGAATGGTAACAAATGAAGATAATAGAGTTGTAGAAAATAAAAATGAATGAAACTTATTCATATTTTATGCAAATCGTTCCAAAACAAACGCGTGGGTTAAACGCTCCTGACTTATTACTCAGCTCAATATTTAGCTTGTGCTAGATTTGAAATTTTTAATAGCCGAAGGACACAATAAAGCTTAACATACTTGTATTATTAGATAGACGCGCCTGCAAAGCCGGTGCTTGCGAGGAGAGCTTTTGACGACCACCGCAAGCAAACATAAACAATTTACAAAGCAATTATTGCGCGCATCCGATACGCGCGGCCTGTATCAGATTAAATTTCACATAGCGACCAAGCACGCCAAATGGATATCTAATCACTGGTTAATGTGGTGCGCACCGGAGGCAATCCTCCCGAGGAGGGCGATCTCTCCGGGGAGTGCCCGGATACGATTACATTGGCTCCGGCGTGCGGAAAAAAAAACACAAACGTCTTTGAGCGCAACCATCGAAAGCATTACCAACATTTTCTCCATCCTAATATTGCGTTGATAGAAATTGTTTGTCTGAGAGATATTTCTGTTCCTGGCAGCTTTTAGAACAAAGAGAAACCC
The DNA here is from genome assembly GCA_027574965.2 of Ecitophya simulans. Classification (NCBI taxonomy): domain Eukaryota; kingdom Metazoa; phylum Arthropoda; class Insecta; order Coleoptera; family Staphylinidae; genus Ecitophya; species Ecitophya simulans. The sequence goes on from JAODGE020009604.1 coordinate 8,439, forward strand.
GAGAACAACGAGAATAAATCATCTCAGTCAAATTGTTGCGAAGGAGTCCTGTGGAGATTGCGCAAATCCTCGGAAACGCAGAAATATCATGCAGACATAATATAAATTTTATTCCGCTCTTCGTTCCGCTGTCTGCTACGTCCTTGCGTCCGAGAGGAAAACAAGAAAACGTCCACTTGATGCGCGTTCGCTCCACTTTGCTCGCCGTGCCCGTTGTAATTTTCCCCATCTGTCGTATATAATTCAATATCTGCGGGTCCGAAAGTATTTCGTTTTTGCGCCCTTCCCGCCCCGCCGCGCGGCTTCGATGACGGCGCGCCGCTTGGGAAATGTCTTCATCAGCGCAACCGTAAAATTACTTGGGCACAAATCTCCGCTCCGACCATTAGTATCCTGCGTTTTAACAAGTTGTCGAGCAAGCACGGCGCTCAAGTCGCGACGGCACTGGCGTGAAGACAGCGCGTCTGCAGGATTGCGGTGCTTCGCCAACAAGGGTGGTCTATTGATTGTGTAACTTAACACCGGCAATAATACGCTATTAGTGAGGATCAATACGAGGAGTAAACTAGGCTGGAATGACTAACAGGCGAATACTTCGAACGGAGACAATCGAAAAGCGTCATAGGTTGAGTAAGAATTAATGAGCGTTTGAACTAAATACTAGCCTCACCCACGACTTTCATCAACTTTGAACCTTTGTACTAGACCGCTGGAAAACAATTTTCTCTTCTACAACACTGACGTCTTCATTTGCCAACATTCGTAAGCTTCAACAATTACGAAGATCTTCAAAATTGGCTTTTCGTCTTCTTCGAATCTATGCCAACCGATTTCTGACAAAGGGACATAACAAACTGGTCGAACGGTGGCAGGAGATTAGGAATAGCAAGTAATATACATAATTGATTAAAGTGTTGTTATATTTGATGAAAGGCAATCGAATTATAAATAAAGAATTTTCTCATTTTTATTTATTGTGCAGAAAAATGCACAATTCGGTTTACTAGATTTTCTCATCTTTGTCTATTGCCGCATAGCAAAAATTGTGGACGCTTTCTGAACTTGATAGAAATCGAAATGTTTAGAGCGTTGTTGTGACTTCTGTGATTGATACTCTATCAGAACTATGTGGAAACGTGTATGTTTTGTTGGATTCTAGACACATTTTTTTATAATTCCCGATGGATTTCAATTTTAATGAAATTTCTAGACTTTCCACTCTCACCTACCTACACTGGAAGCACCGGAATTTTCAGAGTCATGCCTTGGTCCCAGTGGGGTCTGCGTCGAACAAGAAATCCTGATTACATCGTCCTTAATCCCTCACAGCACGCCCCTGTCCTCTAATTGTAATACCTTTATGGAGTTCCTTCGTTCGTCGAGCTCATTGCATAAGTGTATCGTCGTTAGCATCTAGACAACCAAATCTGCTGGTCATCTGAGCACAGGTATCGATTCGCTATCCGACACATTAACGCGTCGATATCTACGAACAATATTTTCACGTTTTCCAGAAGCCGTCACGAGCGTAATTTGACGACGCGGCTCGCGAGCCGCACAATCACATTAAACTAATGGCGCTTTGACAATTAGCATCGCCAAGCAGTTAGCGCAAATGGCATAATAGTCAATTCAAAGTCAATTACGTGAGATCAAACGTTTTGACGTGTTTACTTCATTCGTTTCGATTCGATTTGAAGAGCGACTCTCGACAACTTAAAAAGCGTGCGGCGGCGAATTGGATTTTCTGATCGAATTACGAACGCCCGAATTGGGCCGCAATCGCGGCGCTCGCACAATCGCATTGACAATGCGCCGCCCGCTCGAAAAGTGCTGCCGAAACGCTTTGATTGCTAAACTTTAAATCATTCGATTATTGCCGCCGCGCGGCGGTGCGTGAAGAAGCGGGGCGCGCGCGTTACACGTTCGCGTGCCTTCCGAAACCTCTAGTAAATCTGCGGCGTGCACTCGCCGGCATATCTTCGGTCGTAAAAAGAAAAAAAAAGTGGACACTTCCGGTCAGCAGAATACGGTGGCGCGCCGAGTATTACTATCAGCGGCGGGTCGGGAAGTTCGGGACCTTTATGTGGCCGTCGGCGCGTTCCCGTATTTAAATCCAAATTTATTACTCCGCGCGCCCGCTCCTATATTAGATTTTATAAGGGCGAAGATTACCGCCGTTTGCCACCATGCACGCGGCGCGCGCCCGCCGAGAAAGTGTAAAAATTTCTCGAGGTTGGCGGTTGGGCCGTCGATGCTGTTCGTCGCTTCGAGCGCGACGGTTGCGTCAGATAGAGCGTTCTGTTTCGTTAGCGATAAGCTTTCCTACTTTTTCGCATTGTGCCGGCGCTAATCGTCGTTTGCTTTGTGCGGCGCAACTTTGTACAAGTTGCCGTGACAGATGTGATGAAGTTATTTTTCTCCCTCGGCAACATTGCGCTCACGAGCCCACCCCCGGACAACGTTGCGCAAATAATTAGCAAATGCAGTGCATACGTTACGCCGAAATATAACAGGTGGTGGATGCAATTAGTAAGAGATGCGCTGGTGCGGGGATGTTTACCCTTTAGTAATTTGGCTAATTTATTAAATTCGTCCGTAGGTGGCCGAGGCAAAAAGTCTTAACGTGCCTTAATGTTGCGGAAGTAATAATTCACACCGTTTACATCAAACTGCGAAATTTATCGTGCGCCGTGCGCGTTTTGTTTGGGCACAAATTCACCGCGCGCAGCGCCGGATATCTCAAATGAAAGGCGGAAAAAACTATTATATGGTCGAAGAGCGTAAATCCGAAATGGGATTTGCGTCGCGCCGGCCGAGCGGAGGCGTCGCCGGCGCGCGCCGCCGTCCTTTGACTTATATTTTTAATCCGGCGGCGAAATTTATCGTCGCGCTTTTTTGGCGCTGGGCGACGTTCGCATTGTTCGGAATTTTTATGCAATCGTGCACTTCCAACCTCCCGCCGGCCGGCGATCCGCAATTATATGTGTAACGCCGAACGTGCGCTGAATGAGCGCGCAAATTTTCGCCGCCTTCGCCGCGCGGCGATTTCCTTCCCACATTATTCACCGGATTAGGCGGATGCTCCTAGCGGCGGATTGCAATTTACCGGCTTTTGCCGATAACCATTGTAATGGTTTTATAACGGCGGCGCAATCAGCGAATCGTTCAAAATTATTTCGATACGCCAAGAGTTTTTGATTTATCATTTGAAACATTCGATACCTGCTTGCTTGAAGTTACGCACAACAACTGTTTTACGTTTGATAAACAAAACTTAATATAAAAGTGGTAATGGTGGCTATGATTTAAAGCAAAATTTGTTTCTTGTCTTACATATCTAAATCTCAACTTAGAACGTATTGGCATTGAAATAATGTCAATATTTTGTCAGTCTATAAAAATGTAGAACGATTACGCCGTTTTAGCCGGTATTTTGATCAAAATGTACAGATATGAGATATTTTAAAAGAAATAGCGAGATGGATATAAAAAAGGTCAAACAAATAATGATAACAAACATTTAAAACAATTTTGAATATTGATAAACAAATAAGTCATGTTTTGCGACAACTTTTCCATCTCAACAAAATTAGAATTACGAAAAAAACATTTTATTTTAGATTTAATAAAAAACTCACCTTTGGAAGGTTTATATGGAATGAAAAATAATTACATTATAACGAGTTGGTTAAACGGTTTACTGGAATTTGGGTGTGGGCTGAGAGGTTAGGGCCTAATTTGGCGAGATGTGATTGATGGTGTGGGGAGCAAACATTTATGGTAAGTTTAATAGTCTATGGTAATATCTGATATTATTTGAAAAAAAAATTAATGTGCGAAGACAGCTAGTACCCTAACCTAATAAATCGATTTCTCCCGTTGCGAAAGCTAAAACCCGCTATGCCCGTCTGTCTCCTTCCGCCTTTTGAAAATACGAGTAAATAATTTATTGCCCAATATCGATTTTGACAAATTCACACACAATGGCACCTGCAATTCGTGCCCTCGGCCACGTTCCGCCGCCAGGCAGGTAAGAATTCGACAAAGTGCCGCATCGGAAAGTGTCCGGGAAGTTGGCAGTGCGTATCCGGCGATGTGATTCTTGATTCCCACGCCACCCTCTTTGCACCGCACACAAAAACAAAAATAATATTGCATGTAATTTGTTTGTCCACGACCTACCTGCGAGGAAGTGCCGAAATTTATCGCCCCGCCGGCCCACCTAGTGGAAACAGTGTGGCGGCGGACATCTTCCTTTTATCATTCTATTGATAGTTTCCAAGAGATGTTTGGCTGCGGCAGGCATCTTGCTAAATGTAGGTGATACGACTGTGCCTTCCGCGCGCTCGCGACTTGTTGATAAATGTGGGAAACGATTTCTGGGAAGTTGGAAAATACAAAATCGAATTGCATTGTGTCGTCGCGATCAAAAGAGGAATCGAGGCGGACTTCCGTCCGGAGATGATGTGATAGGACTGGCAGAGTCAATCGTATCGTGCATTTCGATCGACCGCATCGGAGACCTGGAGTGCTTGATTACTGCACGCATGCGCACAAACACGCGCGTGGGTAATGAGCACGCTGATCGTGGGCACGTGCGCTGGGTGTGCCCAACTGAATGGAACGCGAAAGCACAAATGAAGTGCGTTTAAAGCCATGCAGCGTTGTCTTTGCAGTCACAATGTACCAAACGCTCTTAATACACTGTTGACTAGAACAATAAGTCATGAGCGTTTAAATTTATCACTTCTTCCTCGTCTTTCCTGATCTTTTCTGCACTTCTTCAACGATGAGAAAAACCTCTAAAGTTTGCTCAGCGTTGTCTTTTCAGTCACAATGTAACACTTCTCAACACCTGACTTATAATAAGTAATAAGTCATGAGTGTCTAAACTTATCATCTCAGTCGCTACGATTGGCATTAACAATGAGAAAGATCTCTGCCGATTTTTGGCAAAGGAAAAACCACAAGCTGGTCAATTATACCTTTTTAAGTTCACGTTGAGACGAACCAATTTCACATTGAGTCTTATCAAGTTCAACTTGAGACAACCAACATCAAAATCGGAATAATCAATTTTAAATTTAGATTAAAAAACTTCTAATTGAATTTTCAATTTAAAATTGAGAACCATATAGACAAGGAACAACATCAAATTAAAAAAGAGTTTTCAAAACATTTATTTAGAAGAATAAATTTGGCTAATCATATTTTATTTACGCGGTTACCTCGGAAACAACGAGAGGTGCTCGCAGACGTTATCAATCACCTCTAGCTAAGTGCCATTTATCTATTGGAGAAATATTTGCAGAAGAAGAGTTTGCGGGGCACAAACTTTTGACAATGAGTCCCTATAGTACAACGTCAGTCGTAAAAGCTGGAGTGAAACGTGACTTGGCCAGTCAGATGCAACAGAGTTTAGCTCGAATTGAACTTCGGTTTCAAAAATTGGAAAATATAATACGACATAATATGGGATATATTCTTATCGGAAATTGTACAAAATTTGTGGCGGCTATTCAACAATTCATTCCCGCGGTTCTTAACATGGATATTTAATTTTAATTATTAAATTATGTTACTTTGTGATCTTTTTGGAACTTTTGAAATTGAATCTGTTTTACTCAATTCGATTCTGTTACTTGTCAATTTGATTTTGTCTAGTTCTAATTTGATATTGTTAATTTTCATTTTGAAATTAAAAGTTCAACTTGAAGTTGTTTAATGTCAATTTGAAATTGATTATATTCATTTTGATGTTGGTTGTCTCAATTTGAATTAGATAAGTTGTAGTAGGCGATCAATAACAATAACAAAAAATGCATAATTGATTAAATTGTTGCAGTAATTAGTTTAGGATATTAAGGGTGGTAATCAGGCCCGGAGGTAAAGGAATTACACACGGCACGAAAACACTTTTTCAATAGCTTTATTTCAAAAACCGGACTGGGCTGTGCCGTCAACGGAGTCGGACTCACTCCAACGGCTGCTTGTATCTTTTAGGTTACCTCTGTATCGTGCGTCTTTTGTCTCATCGCAGCCTACTGTATAAACATTGAAAACAAAACACGCTCGTCAACGTCAACGTCAACCCGTTTTAGTAGACTCAACAATAGATTCGCCATCGCCACCGTGATTTAACAATTTGATAAAAAAAATTCTATTAAATTTTTATTAAAAAAACGTTCATTAGTTATGAATTCACCCAATACAATATTTTCCGGAATTTTATATCTCTATACCGAATGAACAAAATGCAGACCATAATTTAACAACATGCTGCAAAAAGGTTTGTCATCGCTATTCATTGTAAAGTAATAAAAAAAAAGTAGTCAATAAAACGCTTATGACTTCTTACTCAACCCAATATTATTAAACATTCGTTTCACTAATGTGCAGCAATTCTAAGGCTTCGATAACCGTTTGAAGTTTGACGCGCAAAAGCGCGCGCTAAGTGTATTAAAAGTGAATTTGCGAATTGAATACTCGCAGGAAGCAGCGCATCCGAAACCGGTTGGCCCATTGTCAGTGCGATAAGAGTCAGATTAGAGGAGCATCCAGCGGGCGCAGGCGAAGGGCACGCGTCGGGCACGCGCGCATTGTTGGTTCAGATTAATTTGGGGGCACGCGTTCGAATCGAACGTCGTGGTATCGTATTTCCAGCGTGCCCATCGCCTCGTTTGCTCTCCGGCACGCGTCCTCGTCGTCGGATCGTCCTTTAATTCGGCGCGTTCGGTGCGCGGCTCATTCCGCAAAATTAATTCTCCGAACACGCACTGACCAGCGCCAAGGTATCGAATTCCCGCGCGCCCCGACACGCAACGTCGCGCGATGGGAAACTGATTGATAACAATCTATCCAGATTGTTCAAATCTCCCACAGGCGCATCTCGATTGTCCGGCCACCTTGTCACCAGGTAGATGCGTTTAGGGTTGGTCGGTGTTCGTATGAAGCGTAGATTAATGCACGATTGATGGCTCAATTAAACCAACCCTGTGCTGCACCACCTTCCCCCACATACCTGCCCTATTTATAAGCAATCAAAGCAATTTTATTTAATTAGCACAGTTTCGAACCAAAGAAAAAAGAAATTGCACGCACAACAAATATGCAATAAATAGCGGTACAATGGATTTAATCAATAAATCGCTTAAAACGTAATGGCATGCGATACGCGCGAGGGTGGCGCGAGTGAAGCGAAACAAATCGGGTAAAATTTTGCGCGTTTTCCGTCGAAAATTCAATTTTGCGCCGCCGCGCGGGCGATGCCGTTGCATTTTCGTCGGATTATTTCGATTTAGTGAAATAATATTATTCCCAGTGACGTACGCATCCGAATATTTACGAGCGTCGCCGCTGTCGGCGGTGTTTTTATTGCAAACATAAATATCGGTTTGCAAAACCAGCATATAACTAAATACCAGCGTAATGTAAGGGAAAATTGGCGTTACGCTATTTAATCAGTTTGCTGTAGCCCCAAATTTAATTCGAGGAATTTATAGCCGCTATATCTATAATACCGCTGCAATATTAAAATAACAATCGAAAATCATTACCTTATTATTATAAACGAATGGAGATATTTGCGTAATATTGACAAAGCATCTAACGGCAATTTGGATAATAATTTAATTTTACTTATTCAGAATTTAAAGGAATTGTGAATAAGATGCAGAAGAATTTTGCATCCAAAACTAAGCTGAGTACGTGGTATTAATAATTTCTACTGAAATTGATTAAAAAATTCAGTGTTTATGCTTGTTTATCAATTGTTTGATATTTTGACAAATGCAACAAATGCTATCAGGCATTGAAACTATAGCACATAAATTAAAAAAACTTTTGCAAGCCACAAGGAATCTTTAAAAAATCAGCTAAAATCAATCAAAATACTGTTTAGTTTCAAAATGTAATTTTTGCCAATCTAGTTTTCGCCTGTCTATGCCATCAAGGTATTTCGAGTAAAATTTCATCATCATCAATCATCAATCATCGATTTGCAATACTGACGTTTGTAAGATATTCCAATCCAGAAATTGAAACAGCATGACATTTGATTATTTCAAAATATTTATCTTTTCGTCGTCTCAGTTGTTAAAAAACAGCAGCACTTTTTGAAGATTCAAACGTCAAAGTTAGGGTAGATTGATAAATACACCTAAACAAAAAACACAATGCAAAAGAATAGTTTTGAAGATTCAAGTTTATTCATATTTATTTGTTTTTATAATTCATATCTATATTATGCACTCGAATAAATGTGATAAATTTCTATAAATATTTACAGTAAATAATAATATAAGCTACATAATAATAATTTACACGTTTCGTTTGCGATTTGCGCTTCCTTGCTCGAGTGGAGTATTCATCATTTGTTGCATTCGTATAAAGAATATTTGCATTTTCAGTTAATACTTTATTGTATAAATAAATGCCACCCGTTCTGCTGGCTTGTTGGTGTTGGGGATTTGCTCCCGATTAAATTTCACTGCGTGCTCGCAAAACAAATTGTTAATGTTCGCGCGTGTGTCTGCGTGTGACTAAAACGTGTTTCGGTTTTAGCTCCGTCAATGGATTCACTGAATTAGGCTCAATGTTCGTTCCTTGGGTCCTCCGCGTCCGCGTCTTCTTCGATAATATACACAACCATCTAGTTTCCTAAGCTTAAAAGATTTTATGTACAATAATAATCGATCGATGATTAAATTAAATAATATAAATTAGCAATCGGTGCAGATTCAACCTGACCATATACGCGCGACGCGCCGCGATCTGCGTGTGCCTGATATGCGCAAAAGCGATATAATTTATAATATTATATATCAACCGCCGATATAATATTATAATTATATCGTTGACAAGTGACACCCGAATGCGATCCGCGCGTGTTTCGTTTCGATTGTCGTTGGATGGCGCGGCGAATCCGTCTCGTGAGTTTTGTACTTAGATCCCGATATTCATTTGCCTGCGATTAACACTTAAAACTACACATAATTTATATACTGCACAATCCAGTTCGTTGTTTCGGCCAACGCAACGTCTCAGTGTTTGGTCTTGCGTCGTCGACGCGTCGGCGTGTGAGATTCGGGGGCGCGCGCGCCGCCGCGCGAAGTTGTTCAGACCGCCTGGTTCATGTAGTCGAGGCTGCACTCGCAGTTTCTTTGGCAAAAGTTGGAGTGGTGCGTGGCGGCCATGCTCATCGCCGAATAGCCGCCCATCTGGTACGAGCCGCCCATGTGGTTGCCCATCTGCATCTGGTTCTGGCCGGACTGCTGGCCGAAGTAGTCCATCTGGCCGTAGGCGGCGTGGTTGTAGTTCTGCGAGTAGTAGTGCGGCGAGGAGTTGTGCCCGTTGTGCCAGTTGGTGAAGGAGTTGTACGAGTCGTACTGGTACGTCAGCGGCGGATTGCTCGACGGCGTGATGGGCGGCGATGGGGTGGTGATCACGCTGCTGGTGTTGCTGCCGAGCGGCGTGAGGTTGCCGTTGGTCCTGTAGTTGGGCATCTGCGGCGACTCCTTCTTCACGTTGACGACGGGCGGCGACACCGACGTGGACGGCGTGGGCAGATGCGCGCTCGGCGGCGGCGGCGCCGCCGCCACCACCACCGTCGACGAGGCGGCGGTCGCGACCGGCGACGCCTTCGGCGGCTGCTTCGTCTTAGTGGGCGTCGTGGGCGCGTTGTTGCCGGCGGATTTGTTGCTGTTCTGCTGCTGCTGCAACTGCTGCCGGCACTTGGCGCGTCGGTTCTTGAACCACACCTGGAACCGAGAGCGGACGGGGCGCGTTAGCCGGTCGCCATTTTGGGAGCGGTCGAAGTTGTGACGCGCATCAATCAAAATTAATGCGTTTTATTAGCGCGTCGCGTCGAAGGGGAATTCGGGCATTCCCCTAACGCTAAATCTTTCACCGCAACGAAATAACTGCGCGCCGTATATATTTTATTCACTAGCATAACACAATGCCGGCCCGTGGGGTGGCTTTCCATTAGTTCGGGGATTATGTAGGGTTGTTCCGTGAAAACAGTCCGCCTTCTACCTTTTATAATAAAAACCCTTCGTACATGAGCGCGACGTCATAAAAGGCGTATTATGGAGTAACAATATTTCTGTTCGTGCGCGCGCGCATAAACTGCAAGCGCTGCAACCCAACGTGCCGGCTGGCAGGGCGGCGAATGAACGCAATCGAAACTGATAGAGAGAAACCTTCGCCCCTAAAAGGTGAGCTCGAATGAAATTGCGCGACGCCTTTAAAAACATCCCCTTTTCCAATTTCAACTTGTATTTTAATTTAATCCCGGGAACGTGGAAAAAAA
>JAODGE020009613.1:0-15602 GCA_027574965.2 Ecitophya simulans
GGGGTGTCTTGAAGCTCCTGAGGCGGTACTTTTAGTGACCAAAGGTACACGCGTTGAGATATTGAGATATCAGCAATTAGTTAAATAAAAAAACGCAGCAAACATTTAAACACCTAATCGGGTTTTCCTAAGCAAATTTCCTAAGTGGACAATGCAATGTATCGTTATCTTTTGACTCATCTTTTGACTAATCTGTAAAAGATAATAAGATAAATTTTAAGAAAAAATTTAGACGATTAGCGATATGTAACAATGACGTTGAAATATTTAATTTTTGTTACATTTGATGACTTAAAGGTCCTTAATACTTTTATAGCTACATGCAAGAATTTATGTAATATTTAAGTTAAAAAAATTTGAACTTATTTATATATGTCCGGAATGCAAATTGTCATTTGCCGCCAAAGCTGTTAGAACGCCCAAAAGGTCGATGATGATTACCGTTTGTGAAAGGCCCCCGTGGCGGGCAAATAAAGACGCTTGCCAGGTCGCTGGCACTTCAACTGGGAAAACTAAACAATATGACAAAAGCGTCCATGACTGCGACTCCGTACCACCCGTAAAAGCAGCACCAACTCCGTTCGCAAACTTTGAGCCATTGGTGTTAATATGGGTTCAGTCCAAATAGTTACAATGCAGATGCTCGTAGAATAGGACTTTAAGTCTGAAAGAGGCTGTTTCCTCTTTCACATAACGGTTGAAAAACACATCTACCAATATACAGAGCACCAACCAATCGGGCACACCAGGCTAGCCTCTAGAGGCACCAGTAAGTCAAGCCACCAGCTCTCTGAAGACGATGCTAGCAAGTCGAGTAACCGTAGGACACTCAGCGTATCGGTTGCAATCCTCACTGAACGCCGAGGCGTTCGGATGCTACAGGAAAGCCCACATTTTCCAACCGTATATCAGCAATTTTTGCTTGCGTCTCAGCACTAGAGATATGAGGTTTGCCTCACAAAAAACAAACAACGTTGGACTAGTACGGAAAGCTCCAATGGCCAGACAAACGCCTTAAAGGTAAACTTGATTTAACAACGTCAGAGTTATCCGCCGAGCCGATGCAAGAACCAAACTTCCATACTCAAAACAACACAAAATAAGAGCACAATAAAAATTTAGCAAAGCTACCCTATTAGAACCCCAACGAACACCAGACAGGCATCAAACAATTTTCAGCCCCTGGTGGCACCTGCAAACAACATCCGATACGTGGATTTTTCAACGTAAACGGTCGACGGGCACCGCCGCCAGAAGCTTAGCGTTTTCAACTACCCGTATGTTTAAATATGGACGGAAATGCGTGAGACGTAATCGATAAAAATAAACGCATAAGAATTTTTCAGAAAATAAACGGAAACCGCAAATAGGAGCTCTCTGATGAATAAGGTCTAGCTGAGCTTGCAAAACTTGAGGATTTCCATCGTGAAAGACTGTAAAATCATCCACGTAGAGAATCCCGCCGTTTTCCTCCCTCGGAATCTCGGTCAGTCAGTTAACGCCAATGACAAATAGAATCACACTCAGGGTTGATCCCTAAGAAAGACCGTTTTTTTAGGAAATGGTAGGCTGACTAATTGGCATTCAGTCCTACAGAAAAGGGTCGGTTGCAAAAAAAATTGCGAAAAGGAGAGCCATTCTCCCGCGAAGTTGTCAGACGACATATCGCCAGATCATATCGTATGCTTTCTCGATGTTGAGAAAGACCGCGGTGAGATGACTTCGGTTCAGAAATGCGTTCTGAACCGCGCGTTCAAAGTACAAAATAGCGTCTTCAGTGCACCGGTGTTTGCAAAAACATGTTTAGAGAAAACTAAAAAGGTAACGTCACTCGAAAACCCAGCTGGTACCTAGGTAAAGTGCTAAAAAAAACATATGGAATAGAATCAAAATCCGCCAATGATTTCTGAAAAAAGAATGGAACACAATCCAGTTCTGTTAGAGTGAAAAGGTTGTTATAATCACACTCGTCGTTCCCATAATCAAGGTTGACCAACTCAGCGTGATCATTGGTAGCCAAGAAATCCTGTGGAATTGTTCCTAGCAAAAAGCGTCGCTAACAGCTCACACATGGCTCCTGGAGATGAAACTGTGCTGCCATGGTCCACAAGGTGGGACAACACAACGTACGCCACACTTCCAAAGGCGACGCCGAAAACGAGAACGTCAAAACATACTCCTCCCAATTCTCACATTTGCTCATTTCTTATACTCGTCAATTTTTTCGGTCAATAGACACCGCTTGAACACGTTATATGAATGTTTTTGTTTAGCAATGGCATTGCTGAAATATTTATCCCACCATTTTTATGGATATCCGAGCTGCCCAAAATGAAGTATTGGTCACTGAACAAATACTCCGGGAAAGAGACCCACGTCAAACGCGTTGCAGTTCCCTATGACGCCACACTCAAATCAATCACAGACTCCTTGCTGTTTGCAAAACTAAAATGCGTCATTTCTCCGCTATTTAACAGTACCGCTTTAGCATCCTCAAACACTAACTCCAAGTATCTTCCCCACGCATTGCTCCTCGACGGCCCTCAAATACACAAGTAGACGTTAAAATCGCGAAGATGCAGCCATGGTTCAGGAAATCGTGAGATTAGTAAGTCAAGATCGACTGAATTAAAGGAACGACCCGAAAAAAAATTAATGGAGCAGATAGTAATATTTTCTACTGCCTGAAGCGCTGTTTGGAGAGGTACAGCCATACAGTCTTTCCGAACCAATAAGACAACCCCGCCGTTGGCTCATAGGTCACGTACGTTATCCATCTGCAAATGTGGCAGCTTTGCAAGTACCCCATTACAGTTCCACTGAAAGGTGTTTTCCAGAAAATTCTGAAAAATTAAGGTTGTTAATAAAAAGTGAAAATAATTTAATTTAGAAAAATAAAATAAAAATAAAAACAAACGCAAACCTCAAAATCAGAAAAAACCCTTTCCGGTTCTTAGAACCATCAGGATGCCCGCTCTTTTTCTTCAGCTGCCTTAGATTTACGGTGAGTTGGGACGCATTTAACTCCTCCGCGGAACCTCTTAATTTCAACCTCTTCCGCTTCTCCGTCGTAGTGGAGACGGGAACCCTGGTCAGTGGGGTAACGTCGGCTTTGGCCGGCGCTTTATCAGAAACAGCCGCAGCCAGCTCTGAGTTGGCACCGGTTTTTTGCCAGAACCTTTGCAGAACCAGCCTCGACTGGTCCCGACTTGCTTGTCACTTCGAAGTTACTTTGACTAGCAAACCAATTTTAATTTTTTGCACAGATTTAACGCTTTCAATTAACCCATATAACACACTGTGAATGACAAACGGGCTGACTTTAAAGAAGTCACCTTCATTTACACTTTTTACAATGAGAAACCGGGGCCAAGCCCACTCCTCTATAGGGAGGGATAATGGGTCTATAAAAAACCCACGAGTAAGGCAAAACTAAAAGTCAACCGTGGGCAATGCTCCGTTACCCACGAAATGTCAACATACAACCACGATTTCCCTGGTAGGTGGAGGCGACCGTTCGCGATTCACTTTTGCAGAGCCATCCATCCATCGACACCATTCATCGGTACATTAACACCATGGATATTGCGGCGTGTAAAAACGTGTTGTTGACTAAAGCGGCGCATTCACGCATACATACATACATACATACACACAATGCGCAAATCGCGATACAAAACAATCCCGCTGCGATCGGTTATACCGAGTACGGAGGGAAGTGCAAGAAGAGGATAGGCAATAAAAACCTAAGCCTACATACATTAGACGCTAATAAGAAGACTAAAAGATCCGTAAAAATCTTCGATTTCCACCGGAAAATCTCCGACAAATATGCGTCAAACAATGCACACAGCTCACATACAACTATACTCAGAAACACAAGCACCAGGACACTGTTTCTACACGAGGAAACTATATAACACTGGACAAGCACTCGCGGCACGTCCGCATGCTAGCACGGCCGATCGGCGAGTGATTGCAATTATTACGGATTAATTTTGTTTAGTTTTGCTAAATTATTATCAACGTTATCTTTTTGACACCTAAATATTATAGCAAGACATAGCAACTGCAAAATAGTGTTTTTTGCAACTAGTGCGTATAAGAGGTGTTTTTTTACACAAGTGAAGCTTTGAAATACATGCCGAAGGCGACTGTATTGATCCCAATCGGAATCCCGGACTAGCTCTCAAACACTGTTGGATTCTAAGATGTTTTAAGATGTTTATTAGCTCGGGTCTAATGTAAGTGAAAACAGTAAAAAAAGCCACTTATTTTAATCGCCTGTACTAAAAACAGGGTAGTAATAAAAAAAACCTTATTTTAGTACTTAGTATTTTATCTGACGCTGGTGTGAAAGTAATGTTCATTGGTTCTAATTTTAAAATTACAGTTTTTTAGTCTTCAAAACATGCACAGAATCTGTTAATGCTGGCATACAAGATGATTAAATCCGTTTGTTTAAACTTTGTGTGTTTTTCAAAAAAAAAATATTATAGTGACATTTATCCCAAGAATTTTTTTTACATTTTTATTTGTTTTATTTATTTTAAAAAATATTCTGTTTTACAATTTTTTGAGAAAAAAAGCGAAAACTATTTTTCACGCTACTCATAAAACTCAACATATTTTACAGTAACGTACTAAAAACCTCTGCCAAAATCTAATTTTCTAAAATATTGATGCAAACCATTATTCTTATTGTTCATGAACTTAAATATTACGTGCCAATGCATAACTCATTATGACATGTATCTCACAAATATCATTCTAAAATACACATAAATACACATAAAATGATGGATAATAAAATCTGTGCAAATAAAAACTATTATAATTATTTAGTTCTTTTTAGTTTTTTTAAAAAACAAAATAAACAAAGTTTTTAATATTTATTATTTATTCAAAATTTACAGTCTTCTTGCAATAACTTTTATTTAATTAAATATATCTTTCGTTTTATGATCTATTTTGTATTAAATAAAATATAAGCAGTTTCTTTGAACTTCGTCCCGTTTTATTACTATAGATTTTTAGCCTTTTTATTTTTTATGCTTAAATTTTAAATACTTGCTTCATAAACTTTCTATGAATGTTGGCATATTCAATATCATTTATTATTAAATACTACATCTACATCTACAACTACATCTTCAATAACAAAATAGATAAAAAATTGGCTGAGATTTACTGCTTCGGAAAATCGTCCATATACAATGTGTTTGAATACTTATTTGTACATAACATAATCTGAAATATCCACTGGAAATTTTAGATGTGAATTTACTTAAATTAACTTCAGGAGACATAACCCTTTTGCTCTTTGGTTTTGCAGTACGATACAGTGCAATACAGAATTCCGAGCAACGACTGGGCCGGAGCTCCCAATTAATGACGTTATAAGCCATCTTAAAGGCGAGCAAGGACGTCAAACAATGCGTTTATTAAATGTCCCTTAGTACCAAGCAAATAACGCAAGAACAAAGCGCGACCAGACAATAGCACTGGAGTGACTTAAAGAAATAAAGATATGCAAATGCATGTAGGACATTTCAGGTTTCCGCAATGACATGAGATTAAGTTTAATGAAACTGCAGAAAAACTTTATATTAATTAAATTAATAAATTAGGTTAGTTCTAAACACGTCTTAAACTGTTTAAAATTTTTTGGTTTTTGATATGCTTACGTATTCCAAATCGCCTTGACTTAATTTCGTTAACTCTCAAGAATTTTCAAGATTCCTATTGAATTGTGGAAATATTTTCCAAGATTACAAAATAATTGCGAAAGTTTACCATTCGTCGAATTTTCTTGCACGTTCCGTCATTTTAGAACACCCGTCGATGCATCACATGATCAAGTCTTGAAAAAACCAGAAACCCAGTCTTCTACAGTTAAATCGTTTGGGTCTAGTCGTTTGCAAAGGAAAATTTAAAAAATGACAATAATTGCTCTAAGAGTTTTAGAGCGAGGTTTAAAGAAATAAGAAAATAACTTAAATACTAGGTTTGGTACTTTATTTGATTTTATTTTAATTTATTTAATTTTCTAAAGTTTATGGTAGCAAACCAATCAAATTAAGTCTACTTTCATCACGCTGATCAATGACAATGGCAGTGCCGTCCTTTTGTGTAAATAACGTGATCGATTTAGAGCAAATTTATCGAGTAGGTCGGCCATCTTGTCATCAGACCCAACGCGTTCGACCTTTATACGACGTTCACAAAACCCTCATTCTAATTCTAATTCCAATTCCAGGCGGGCGCTGCGCTTGCCAATGAACCCGATCGGACGCGCAGGACGCAAACATCCGTGGAATACCCAATCACTAATAATAAGAATCTCTTCAAACTGTTTTTTTTATTAAGGCATGGTATAGATACAAGCAAAGTTTTTAGAAATTGGGCCAGCCGTGTGAGAGTGAATTAAATGCCCACAATCAAGAAAAAAGGAATGGAAAAGAGAACGCAATCTTGACAGGTCTAGCCATATAAATAAGAACAAAAAAAATTGTGTTTGTGCGCTTTTGCACCCCTCTTTAAAGGAGAATATTTTTAGCTCTATTTCGCCGCAGCGTCATATATAAAACATCAACTTACTTTAATCATGTTGTATGCAATTTCTCACTATTTTACCCTAAACGTAATGTATATTGGTTCATTGAAAATTCGTAGTGAAATAAATTAATTTAATGTATTTTAATTTTGTGCGTTTTAGTATATTTACTATATAATTTAATAATATAATAAATTTACTATAAAATTATATTTTTAACTAAGAAAATTCTTATATTTATTATCTTTTTAAGCATATGGCAACTTTATTAGTGATTTTGCACTCTCTACAACTATTTGATCTTTGCTCAATTTGCATGAAAGCATGAAAGCATGCGTGCCGTTTGGATCAGACGCACCCTGATCCTGAATGTATGTGGTCGGAAAAAGTAAGTTTTGGCAAATGCGCTGCGTTCCCACATCCTTTTTTTGCTCGCCACGACACGACTAAGCGGAATGCCGCAAAATTTCACTAACAAGTATGCCAATTATGACAAACCGAAGACCACCCACGGCTCTGGAATCATCTTTGAATACAAGGTTCAAATTAAAGTTAAACGTAAACGCAAGGAATCTTACCATTAAATTAAAATTGTATAAAGTTTAGAAAACAGTTTTTAGTTTTTATTTTATTTTATCACTAAAAATCTTTATTTTTTGTATTTCTGATTTGTGCAGCCCGTCGCCTTCGCCATGAGTTTATTGTATTTTTGCCAGATGTTTGCCAGAAGCAGATTCAGCAAATTGGCTTTATCATAAATTTTCAACCAAAAGATGTAAAAACAATGCAGAAAAACAATAGAGTTATATACTGAGCTTTTCTACTAAAAAGTTTAGCAGTGAGTATTTAAAACAACTAAATATTGCCGTTATTGGTATAATCATATATCAAATATTATTATATGGCATTTCTGAAGTGTTTAAAAAATCCAAAGAGAGACAAATTGTAGGGTAAGTATCGGTCATAAAAAAACAAACAACGATAAGATCGACAATAAAATCCAGTCGCAAGTAGCAGGAAAGTAGGATAATGATGATGACGGCCATTACAATCCCACACCAACATAATTTTTGCACATTTCTTCATGGCACGCATCGTATACTCTCATAATCCAGATTACATTTAGAAGACCAAATTCACAAAAACTACTAGTTCGCAATCACTAGTAATACTACAATCGGCCTCGGCTAATCAGTTTCTCCCTGCATTCTGCATAGAATCGTTAATTATAAATCGATACGATTTCACAATTCGTAATCATTGCAAACATTTGATTAAAATAACGTTTGTATGCTAAAATATCTAATCTTATCTGATTCCAGTTTGATTCCAACATATTAATATCGTAAGCAACTGACAATGGATACGCAAATAAATTAGCTATAAATAATAAATGTCATAGAAGCAGAAAGTGGATGTAAAGCTGAAGTAATCTCGTTTCCTTTCCACCCTACCTCCTCGCCTCCTTTTATATTCTCCACTTCATCCGACACCGCTCGTCCACATTCTATTTTACCTGTTTTCCCGCTTTTGTGTCCTGTTTGCATCTCAAATTAAAGAGGCGGGGCATAAACGTCTAATTTCCGTATACACAAATTAGTTACGTATTTAAAACTCATTTAAAATTCAAATTCACTTCTCACGTCTCGGGTAAATATTTCATCATTAATTAGTGACTATAATTTATCAGATAGCAAAAACGATAATTTATTGAATAACATTGAATATTTATAATATTCATTATGGACAGCAAGTCAGCAAAACGCAAGTTTGCTAGCTTGTATGATTTTAATTTTAAAATGTAGTAAACCCACCAATATATATTAAAACAAGCACGTATTAGTTCAAACCCTTTCTTGCCACCTCGCCAGTTTACCAAAGTTAACGTTACAATCCCTTCCTACACATAAACTAGCCTTCGTTATCTATAACAACCTGCTAGTCCTTCACTTTCGTCGTTTGGAATATCTAACAAGGACGACCAGTCGGCGCCGCATTATCTTTCATCCCCACGTCGCCCACACCTTCAAACCTTATTTCTTGCCCAATATTAATCCGCCATAATGCCAACAGACGTTGTCATCATTAGACTGCCTGGACCGCAAAAACAAATAATTGCGCATTAGAGTTTATTGAGTCGCCTCATTGACGCGTTTAAATTAATCATAGATTAGATAAATTGCCTGACTAATACCATAATTTGCATGAATAATAACTACAAATACTAACCTTACATTACATAAGTTATGTCTAAATAATGGCACGCATTTAATCCTTTATAATAAGTTGTATAATAAGTAATGGTGGTTTACAGTAAACACCTGCCCCGCAAAAATTTGCATTAAATTTGAATTGGTGTACCATATCATTCAGTCGCTCAATTATTTTTCTACAACCTTTTTGTCGTCGTTTGTTAATACATTTATATTTTTCTTCCTTTGAAGCTCAAATAATAGATTATCCCGTTGTTAATAGACAACATTTTTGCCACTTTCTGTCCTCTGCCTTGAATCGGCGCCAAAAAGGGGCTAAGAACATCTGTGACTTTTATGGAAGACTATATACGCTCGGAAAGCACTGTCTACGCCTAGACTATACAATTTTTTGCATCATCGATTAACTGACCAAACCAAAAAAAAATCGTTAGCAATAACGGAAAATACATAATTTATTAAATTGTTGTTATATTCGATGAGAACTAGTATAAAATTTAAAAAAAATTCAATACTTTTGCAAGTTAACTTGACACTGTTTGTTTAAACACACCTATATTTAAAAAAAACTCGAAAAGTTAAAGCTGTTGAAGATCTTAAAAAATTAAACAAAGCAAACAAGCGAAAAGCGCTTTAACAAGCGAGCCGATATACGGATAATATTAAGGCGATGCCAAAGACACGTTTTAATTTTATTTTTTATTTGTACGTCAACTTTTAAATATGAATTTATTTATCGTATTACGCAAGTTTTCGGTAAATTGAGTTTTCTATAAGCCGTCAAAGCACGCGCGCCTTCCTATGTTTCAACGCTAAGGAGTTACTCTAAATCTATTCTTTTTAATCAGTAAATAAAATTTGGCGACAGAAGTGCTGACAGCCCATGGACATAAAGGGTGAAAACTGCGTCCATGTGTCAAGCTGCGTCAAGCTGTCAACTGTGTCGACGTAGGCGATCCTATTTACAAGAGCTGGCAAAACAATTTTGCCTCATTGTGCATTATGTCAATTTTAATATTTCAAATAAAATGTCACTGATTGCACTTTCTAGAAGCTGTAATAATCTAAAATATGGAAGGTTCGTGTTTTATGTTTAGAAATCGATAGAGTAAGATTTAAGCGTAATTGTAAACCTGCTGCTGTAATTGATTTACACCGATTCTCTTTAAGTTTTTTATTAAAGTTATTCAATTTCGATATATATATATAATAGATCGCACACTGTAATTACTCAAATTCGGTCAAAACTTTCCAGTCGCAACTGAACACAATCGCCATGAAGTAGGAAAGCATCACGCACGTGACGAATTGATTCATAGGATTCACCTCGTCCATCTTGCTCGATCTCTCAGAAAACGCAGACACAAAATGGAAACGGCAAACTTAGCAAATCCAATTTAAGTTCATTTCACTTACGTCTGCTCGGTCCAATTCGCGATTCCAATCATGCGAAAACAAAAACGTAATTAGGAAATTCCTACTGTATCACTGGCACATGTAATCATATAACTAAACTATTCTTCGTGATACTGTGGTATTTTTCTTATAATTTCTATTACAATATAGCGCAATTTCTCGCGTTTTCTTTTATTGCCGCATTTACGAAAGTGCATCGTAAACGAAAATTAATTCTTCCCAAGACCCTCCTTGCACAAATGCAATCGCAAGACACAAAAAAACACCGCAAAATGGCAACATTGCGAAAGTAATTTGACAGATTTGAGTGTAATTTATAATTTCGGTTCTGTCGGCAATGAAAACGTCTGTTTACTTAAACATAGCCTTCTGCGTAGTCAATTTGCACAAATTCCAGTTTTTTACGGTTGTCGGGCAGCGACCTATAAAATATGTCGCTCGAACATGAGCAAACATTTACGCCCAGCGGGGCAAACAAATCGCGGCGAGCGGCCTTCGTTTTATACGATTTTTAAAACCTTTTTACGCGCATCTGTCGATTGGAGTTCGATTTGCTTCTATCACCACCATCGGAAACCTTCACGAGCATTCTGCGCAGCAATTGTTGTTCGCGTGGATGTAAGGCGTGCAATAACAAAACACAACATAAAAGTTTATTTGATGGCTTACTTTCTAGGTCTGGTTCATTTAGATTTGCAGTGCAACGATTACAGGCGAAGCGATTAGAGAGACCGTCACCAGAGTCGTCACATCCACTCCTAGATTTAAACCAAATGACTCAAAGTTTGCCCATGACGCATCTTAAGATTTGCACCATCGATTACTGACGCGACGTGCCGTCGTTAGAACCAATCGGTTCGTTCGAGATCCCAGATTCGTTCGCAACACCTCGTCATACTTCGTCATTCACCGTGTTCAGCGTGTTCAGTCTCCGTCTCGTGCACTCTGTCGATTCTGTCAAACAAAACGCGTACACGCACACTCGAAGTGTCTCGAAGTATCCGAACGGCGCATCGGCCGACTGCAAGTAAGACTGCAAATGAGACCCCGATCGCGACCGAGGATGATTGATTCGACGACGAAGCGTTCCAGATTTAATCAACTTAACGACGACAATTAAACTCGCCAAAGCGTGCAAATTCGCGAATTTTTCTCGTTCGAAAACTGTCAGCTGGCCAACACTCCGACTAGCTGCATGATCGTAATAACCTTGAAATCGTGTGCTTCTGGCTCTTATTGAACAGTTTATTATGACAGGTAGCGCGGGCCGCAATGATGTGTTTGTAAGTATCACGGTATCGCCATATCTATTAGATTCGGAATTGGTCTGGGACTTCTGGCCCGGTCCAGCATATTGTTATTTTATGTTTTACGACCAGATGTATTAATGGTTGCCTATAATAAAAGATTCAATAAACTCACGCGCGAATAACTTTTATCGCGCATTTTATCTTATAATAGCGCGCTTAGAATTTCCAACAACAGAAATAGGCTAACTGGCGGATTGGTTTATAAAAATATAACGCCCGATTGCACTGTAAGCGCTGTTTGCAGTGCGCCGAATACTGAAACTTTACGTTTAATTCGTTTAATGGGTAACTTAATAACAGCATTCAAATTCTTACGTTTCAAACAAATGTTACTGTTGCAAACATTGCTTTGTAGGCATTTGTTGTAAAAAGAAGGTTTATTTTTTCAAAGTTACGGCAAAGCTGGCGGTTTTCGCCTCAGGCAAACAAACAAATAATGCTGAAGCACAGAAAAACACGATTTAACCTGTGTGCATGAATATTTAACGAACTTAGTGGACACACTGGCCACACAACGATTATATTACATTTTTAATAGGTTATTGTTGATAACTAAGCAGATATCAATTGATATGATTTGTGATTTGTATACATCATTGAAGAACAGTTCATTCAGCGATTTCTGAATGTTTTTTTCCGCGACAAAGTAGGCAACCAACTATTTAATGCAATGTAATACAACATTCAAAGAGTACAAGCGTTTCGCTTTTTAGATATGCTGGCGACATCTTTACATACGGGTAAAAAACATCCTGCTTATTGGATACTGTAGGCGTGAGTACAGTGAGTACAGTGGACTCGTCACGCTCGTCGCCACGGTGGTACGGCAGGCGCGGCTGGCGCTCCGGTGCTCACCTCCAGCTGTAAACAATCGCGCACGTCGTATACGCCACCAGTATTGATTTCTTCCAGCGAACCAGTTTCACTGGATATCCTGCCTCGCCAGTGGCAGTTTCAAGGCGATTCCCTTTTCAACCGCTCAGTTGCATTCGCTGCATTGCAGCACCCCTTCGAACGCTCTTGCCGGCCCACAACCACCAGGAAAACAATAACAATGGTAACTTGTAGTCATTTGTTTCTTTAAATATCGCAATAATATAAAACTGATTAGGTCATTAATTTAGTAAGGGAGGTTTGTTCTTTCTGAATTTTGCTGATTTTTCCAGGAGTACAAGGCCAGCAAGTGCCCTACTGATGAGTTGTCACTCACCAATTGTGCAATTGTTAATCCAGGGGATTTTCCTGATGATGTCAAGTAAGTTTTAACATTATTCAATTGTGTGGATATTAGGGTGTTCATTAATTTTGTTTTTTAGGCATATTGAAGTGCACACTGGTGCTAACCAGAGGTTTGTCTTCTCCATTAAGAGCCATTCCGAGGTGTCCAGAAGAATGGTGGGCTTTTCACTGCCACAAAGGAAATGGGCAGTGTTGTCTCTTAACCAGGATATCGAAGTAAGACCTTTTACATTTAACACCAATGAGTGTTTATCTGCAATTATTCTTGAAGCTGACTTTCTGGCAAAGAAGACGTAAGTTTTTTTATTTCAAGCATTTTTGCAATATAAATTCACATTTTAAAAAATTCTTGAAAATCTGGTTTTCTTTAGGACTACCCAAGAACCCTATGACACGGAGCAGATGGCACAGGAATTTATCCATCAATTTTGCAACCAGGCATTCACAGTTGGTCAGCAGCTGGCATTCAGTTTCCAAAACAAAAAGATGCTTTCACTTATTGTTAAAGATTGCGAAGCTGCTGATTTAGACGCGATTAAGAGCGGCAAAGCTGCAAAACCGACCAAGGTGAAGCTTGGCAGGCTGTTGCCCAATTCAGTTGTGCAGTTTGAGAAAGCTGATAATTCGTCTTTGAATCTTACTGGAAAGGCAAAAGGGTAAGACAATATTGCCATACTAAACTTGTTCTCACTAATAAGCAATTCGTTTTTTAAAAATAGTGTTCAACCACGCCAATCAATCATCAACCCTGACTGGAACTTTCAGAAAATGGGCATTGGTGGCTTGGATGATCAATTCAATGCCATTTTTCGGCGTGCATTCGCTTCTCGAGTATTTCCACCAGAAATCGTGGAGCAATTAGGTAAATGAATACAGTGTTGTCCTTAGTTAGGCAGAACGTTTATTTTGGATTCTCTGATAAGGTTGCAAGCACGTGAAAGGTATCCTTTTATATGGACCACCTGGTACAGGTAAAACTTTAATGGCTCGTCAGATTGGAAATATGTTGAATGCCCGCGAGCCAAAGATCGTTAACGGCCCACAAATCCTAGACAAATATGTTGGTGAATCTGAAGCTAACATTCGAAGATTGTTTGCTGATGCAGAGGAAGAACAAAAGAAGGTAGGTTTAACACCAATGGTCACTTATCCTTTACATTCAAACTGACATCCAATTTTTTTTTGTTTCTTTGTTCATACATAGGCAGGAGCAAATAGTGGTTTGCATATTATCATTTTCGACGAAATTGATGCTATTTGCAAGCAGCGAGGTTCCGTTGCTGGTAATACGGGTGTGCACGACACTGTCGTCAATCAGTTGCTATCGAAAATCGACGGTGTGGATGAATTAAACAACATTCTAGTAATCGGTATGACCAACAGACGTGACATGATCGATGAGGCCCTGCTTCGACCCGGTCGTCTGGAAGTTCAAGTCGAAATTAGTCTGCCCAACGAAGATGGCCGCTTCCAGATTTTAAACATTCACACGTCCAGGATGAAGAGTTTCAAGAAGATTGCTGCCGATGTTGATAACAGAGTAAGTCGATGTTTCTTTTTAGTATCATGGTGTTGAATGTTTTCATTCCCTTGAAATCTAGGAATTAGCAGTTCTCACAAAAAATTTCTCTGGTGCCGAATTGGAAGGTCTAGTTCGTGCTGCGCAAGGTTCTGCCATGAATCGGCTGATCAAAGCTTCTAGTAAAGTCGAAGTAGACCCAGAAGCCATAGAGAAACTGAACGTGACTCGTTCTGATTTCCTCCACGCTTTGGAACATGATATTAAACCAGCGTTCGGTACTGCGCAAGAGCTTCTCAACCAAATGCTCGCTCGTGGCGTCGTCAACTGGGGTAGGCCGGTGCAGGGCATTCTTGAAGACGGGATGTTGTACATTCAACAAGCTCGCGATCCTGAAACTGCCGGTTTGGTTTCGGTTCTTCTCGAAGGACCACCAAATTCGGGTAAATCTGCTCTTGCTGCTCAACTTGCTAAGAATTCGGATTATCCGTTCGTGAAAATTTGTTCTCCGGACGAGATGGTTGGATATACTGAAACTGCTAAGTGTCTACATCTTAGAAAGGTAGGGGAGGAAATATTATCAAGGAGTTCCTGGATTATTGGGAGGGTTTTATGAGCACATACCAAATGTTGGTGTAATTTTTTCTAATATTGAATATTGAATGAGTTATATTTTGTTTTCTGTAGATATTCGATGATGCATACCGCTCGACGCTTTCATGCATTCTCGTCGACAACATCGAACGCTTGTTAGATTATGGTCCAATCGGTCCTCGCTATTCCAATTTGACCCTACAGGCGCTTTTAGTTCTTCTCAAAAAAGAACCTCCGCCAGGCAAAAAGTTGCTCGTCCTCTGCACGAGCAGTAGGCGACAAGTTTTGGAAGAAATGGAAATGTTACCTGCCTTCACTGGCATTCTCCACGTTCCGAACGTGAGCAAACCGGAACATGTCATGGCAATTCTAGAGAGCACGGAAGTTTTCAACAAACAAGAATTGGCGTCGATTGCTAAGAAGATTGCTGGCAAACGGTATGCAACACCAATGCTGGATGTTGTAACCGGTTCCATAATGTGCTTCTATGATTTTCGCAGGATATTCGTCGGAATTAAAAAGCTGTTGGCCATCATAGATATGGCGAAGCAGAGCGAGTCACACAAGGTCGTCAAACTGCTCACGAAGTTGGAAGATGAAGGCTTCCTAGATTCAGGCGTGTGCTAGATCAAGTGCGCGAGGAGTGGCCGAAGGGGCGGCTGGCGGGTCGCACGCAGACACAGCCGCTTGACACCGGTACACTTCGAAGACGTGTACTGACACCTCCCACCCCAAACTCAAAACACGCCCCACCC
>JAODGE020009615.1:0-17370 GCA_027574965.2 Ecitophya simulans
ATGTGCTTCTCAACAAATATTAACACTGGGCAAAATTGGTTAGTGGCATTGGAATCTACGTTCAATTCTGGGCCGATTAAGCTAGTTTATTTGGATTTTTAGAATTTGCCATTTTTGACAAAAGTGCAAAGAGGTACCCCTTCTCACATTTCGCAAAAGCGAGTGCGATGTTATTGTTCTTAAGCGATATCTCAACAAATATTAACACTAGGCAAAATTGGTTAGTTCCATTTGATTCTACGTTCAATTCTGCTTCTGATTAAGCTAGTTTAATTGGATTTTTAGACTTATACATTTTTGGCAAAAGGTACAAAAATGTACTTCTTTGCACATTTGCTAAAAATCGTATCCAATGCTAAATTTGTTGAATCGTATCTTGCAAAATATTAACGACAGAAAAAATTGGTTGATGCCATTCATATCTGCATTAAATTCTGCGTAGATTAGGCCAGTTGAATTTGATTTTTAGAATTTGCAGTGTTTTGCAAAAATATGTTTTCACTATTCTAATGACATGGGTGTTTGTATCCGACAGAGCACAACTATCAAATTTAGTGGCAACGAGATATTCCGATTGAAAACACTGCTTAGTCATCTGTAATGAATCACGCGTCGGTCGCCACTGACTTACCGAGGTGTCGACAAATGACGAGCGCTTCTAAAGTAGGCTTTGATACATAAACAATAGTTAATATAACAGATAGCATAAACCACAACAGGCGCTGACACCATCGCTAGACGAAATGAGTAAATATGTAAGTCAGTAAGTGAATAAGTACAAATTAGTTGTGATAACTTAATTCTACTTAATTATGAGTGATAACGAGTCGTTTTGATGGCAAAGAGGTAACTGCATTTTACCGCGCATTTGGAAGTATAGTAAAACGTAGAGTTTGGTTAGGTCAGTTCGATGGAGATTAGTCGATTCATATTCACTACAGGCTGTATTGCTTGCTTGTTTGCTTTCGGATTAGGACGAGGAGCGAGGAGCGAGGAACGGATATCCGCCTAATTTAGAGAATCCGTTAACTAATTGCGCCGCACCGCGCGATTGTTATGCTAACACTCGACGGCGTTCGAACGGTCGGAACACTTCTCGTTCGCCTCGTTGGAAACCAATTGATTCATAACCAGTTATCGACACGTCGTCGATTCCGACCGACGCCCAATCATTCGCGCACTTCAATTCCCTCCCGAAGTGAGCCGCGATTAAGGCGCGTAATCGATTCATCAATTTCATCCTTTCGAATCGGCGGCGCGACGAAAACGCTTCGCGGTCGTGCCGACCTGCTCGACTTGAAATCGCGCGGCAGTTTTTCGCAGCAGGCGAATCCGCAGCCGCCGGCCGTGGATGCGAGAGATTGCTCGTGTGAAGCGAAGTGAAAATATCCGACAATCGAGTGAAATTGATTGTCGATGTCGCAAAGCCATTTAATGCGCGCGCGTTATATTTGAATTAACATTCAAAGTCAGTTTTCTCTCGCGTCTAGCCACTCGAGGTGCAGTCGAGATGACTGCGATTAAAAATCAAACACGATCGAGTGCGATTGCGAGTGTGACTCGCAGCGCGCGATCGTTTCGGTGCGGCGGCGGCGCGAAAAAAGCGCAACTTTCACCGCATCTCGCGTTTTCGCATATTAAAATTTCGCGCGTTCTTATTCGGCCGGCGTTCGATTCGCGCTAGAATAATGCGCCATTCGATTGCGGGAACTTTTTGCGTATAGAAACCGCTCGAGCTTCGCGCGTCGCGCGATTTCACTAGATTGATTTCATATTTATTGGCCAGACTTGATTAATTATAACGGCGGTGCCAATTAGCGCGCATTTCCTAGGCTGGTGTTCTTTTTTTTTACGGACGTCGACATGAAAACTGCGCTAAGTGATTGAAACACGCGTCGCGTGCGCGGAAAGTGGTGGTTTGCGCTCGAGGCCAATTTCTGATAGTGTTTCGGGCCGTTCGGCAAATGTTTATATGCCATGCGTTGGGTCGTAAAGTGAGGTCGCGAGTGAGTGGAAGCGAACGAGATGAATTCATAAAACAATGGGTTCGAGTGAAACGTCATGATAATTCGTGGCTCGACGCGGCGCGCACGAGCAGCTTGTAAAAGTGCGATGGAAAAATGCACTTTCGGACTTGCGCCGAACGTAATGATGCGCAATCGGTTGGGCCAAATTGATTTACTGATGTTTGGCGCATTTTACAGCAATACATATTTTAACCCACTTCTCGCAACACGTCGCTTAAACCAGAGAACCATATATCAGCGTTTTTTTTTAGATATTTAATGTGAGACTGTGTCTCATCAAATATAACAACATTTCAGAATGCGTCAAGCTAATGTTTGCATGCGAAAAGTCAACCATTGAGTTGGCGTTCCATGTTGCGATTTGTTATAATTACACGGGTCGGTTTTTATGTTTTGTTTGGCGCTAATGTGAAACTGTTTACAGTATCCTCCATCCACGACTTTGATGTTGAACGCGGAGAATTTTTTAATTGCAAATGATGAGTGGCTGTAGTAAAAAATGTCGCAATAAATCATCATTATTTAATTGAACTTCTTAATTAAATTTTGCGCTGCGAAAATTGTAACAAAATTATATTAAGTTTTTTTACTAGAAAGTGGCATACACAACCATAAAAAGAAAATCGTATAATGAAGCAATTATAATACATCTGCAAATGATCAATAGACATAAACAAAGTTAAATTATTACTTTTAAATGTAAATTGTTTTCGAATAAATTAAAAACAAAAAAGTTACAATCATATTGTTTGTTAAATTAATCATGGTATACAGATAATATATATAATATACTAAATGCCAAATGTAGAGAGATAATTATGTCGTGACCAGAGATAGAACCGATAACTTTTGGAGAACGGGACGAACTTGTATGGACACTTAACCAGTACCATTGCACCACTGGACTTGTGGTTTGTCTTTGCCACCATGTAGCAACGATGGTACAACGATACTAGTACGATAGATAGATCTAAATTGGCACAATCCAGTATTGGTTCGGTAGTTGCACTGTATAAACTTTTAGCAGACGCATAAATTCATGACAAGTTTCGATCACAAACTCCGAAAACTTAACAGTTAACTTGGCACACATAAACATTAGCATGACGCGCTCTTACACATCCGCCGCTTTTCCTTACTATCTCCTGCTAACGTTCAATCAGTTTGTCAATTGGCCAGACCTACCCTAACCGGGTAGTTTCAAGCAAATTGAGAACTCACCTTTCGAGATCCTGCCAATTGATGGAGGTAACGAATGTTTACAAATAATTTGACAGGATTGTATGGAAACAATTTAACTTTTAAATAATATAGTACATTTAAAGAAATTTTATTCAAATTGTCGTAAAAAAAACTTCACTGAAAGGCCTTCAGAATTAGTTCCTCTTCTTCATCGAGGTCAGGCCAGTCTATTTCTGGCAAAAATAGTAAAAGAAATGTTTTTCAATCGACCATTCGAATGCAGCTGGTCGGAAACTCTGCGATAGGCAAGCAAACCAATCAAAAACGTTACGTTGGTGACGCTCCAGGTGTTTGGACCACTGAAACGGTTTGTTATTGTTTACCCATCGTAGACACCGAAGACCTCTTACCAGAACACCAAAATGGTCTATAACGGAGAATCCATAACCTAATATCGGTGCTCCAAAGAAGTGAACATTTGGACAAGGTATAACGAGCCGTCCAAACGCAATAAATATACAGCTAATCGTTTCATTCGCGAGCCGTCCTTACAGAAAGGTCGCGCCGACCGTAAGCAAGTGGAAATGACTTTCGACGAGGCTCGCGTTTGTTTTGCGCGCGGCACGTGCGAACGCGCGTCGCGCTTCTCGGACTTTACCGCCAGCGAATTGTAACAGTATTTCGCATTCCGCGACCGGCGACGCCGCCGGCGGACGGAATAATTTGATTGTCGCTGACGTAATGCGCGCTTCTGCGGCCGGCTCGACGAATATCGAACGTCTCCGTTGCGTCGTGGAAGTCGAGCGTTCGCGGCGAGAATCACGAGCGTGGACGTGTGTCATTGAGAAAGCTGTTCGGCTCTCCTACCTGCCGACACGCCGGAGACTGTAACGTTGCCGCAAGTGGCACACCGTGCCGCCCGTCGACGACGACGACGAAGAAGCAGAAGAAGAAGAAGAAGGCGATCGGCGTTGGCATAGCGTCGGCTCGCGATCAGTCCACGCTCTCTCGGTCTATGGAGCGCATGCACGGTTAGCTCGTTGTTTGTTTTATTCTGTTCGTGTGTTCGTCTGCACTAACGTCGTTTGTTTGGATATGCGTCGGATCCACCTGTGCGGCGGTGCGAGGTTCGGCGGTAACTAACGCAGACAACGCATGATCGCTTAGTAGAATGGAGCAAGTGCTCGCATTCGGCCCGCCGCCGCTGCCGCCGAAGACGCGACGGTCCGCCCCGGAGGCGCCGACGGTCGCGACCTCCACGGCTGCGGGCAGCCACGTGGTGAAGATCCGCATCGACCCCGACGAGGCGACGACGACGCTGAGCGCGTGCGGCATCTCGGCGTCGTTGCGGTCGTTCGCGCTCGACGCGCCGACGTCGCCGACGTGCGTCCGCATCAATCTGCACGCCGCCGACGAGATGATCCAGAGCGTCGACGCCTCCTACTACTACGTGCCGTTCGGCATGGCCAGCGGGCAGGTGTCGCCCAGCGACACGCTCGACTCGGGCACGTGCAGCGACCTGGACGGCGCGCCGAAGACGACGCCGAAGAGCAAGTCGGTGACGGTGACGGTGATCGGCGGGCGCGCGCCCAGTCTCACCTCGAGCGGCGCCGACGCCGACAGCGACGACGACAGCAACATCAGTTGCGACTCGCTGAACAGCGCCGACCTGCACGTCGCGGAGAAGGCGTCGTCGTCGTCGCCGGACGAGGAGTGCGCCGCCAGCGCCTTTCTGCCGCAGGGCCTGCTGCAGGACATCCGCGAGCGGTCGGTGAAGCTGTCGCCGAAGGCGCGCGTCGACGCCGACGTCGAGCAGGATCGAGAGGAACGCGTCGCGCGGCGCGCGCTCAAGATGGTCGTCGAGGAGCGCACCTTCGACGAACGCCGTCGGCAGCAAGTGCCCGACGGCCGGCGCGCGTACGAGTCGGACAAGTTCATCAGCTTTCATCTCGACGAGATGATCCGCGACAAGGCGGCGCCGCCGGCGAAGGACGCGCGCGACCACGCGGACGAGTCGTTCGCCGGATACAAGGACCTGTTGCTGTGCGACGGGCCCGCCACCATTCGCAGCGCGAAGGGTACCATACGGGGTGTTCGGAATCGTGTGCGCGCTGGAATTGCGACTTTCCTCAGCATCAACGACCAGACCAAGGTAAGAATCAGCTACAGATAACCAAGGCGTTTTTAACGATTTGATTAGGGTAGAGGCAAAATAATGACTTGTCATCGGAGATGATTATTAGTTGATTGAGATAATGAGGTTTGAGTGGAACGTCGCAAATTTCTAGAAATCGTCGCTGTCTTATTGATTGACTCGGGTTTGTTTTCGTTGGGAAAATTTAGGCTAATTGTCTTTTAAAAAAAGTTTTGTTGTGTCGTTACACTAAATACCTTTGTGTTCTAAAAAGCTTTTTCTTTTCTTGTTGCTTTCTTTCTTTTTATTGATTGTCCACAGAATACTGGACGTTTCTTACTGATTATAGTAATGTTATACTTAATTAGAGATGATGGGTGGAAACCAGGCTATGATTGGCAATGATAGAGACATTGCAAAAGCTAGGCCACCTAGGAAAAAACAAATTAGGGTTTTGACGCTTGCAAATTAACCTAGAATTTTTAGAAAAATTAAAAATTCTTAATTAATCCATAATTAACCAAAAACTGACCAATCATTTTAATAATTGTTTTCAATGTTAAGATACCCAAAACTGTTTCCAGCGTAAGCCGTGCACATTTGAAGTATTTGATGCACGTAAGCACGCGTTCTGGTCAGAATCAAATTTCCACGAAATCTGGAATGTGGGAAAGATGCATAGCGGCACACATTCGACGTGCACATTTTCGTCGTCGTCGTCGTCGGTGTTTTTCGCCTCGAACGCGAAACACGAAAACGTTTACCGCATTCGCGCGGCGTGCGTTCGATGTTTATGTCACTGTTGCGGCCAGAATCCGAGATCGTTCGTTCGCCAAAGGCGGCAAAAGTTTCCCGGCCGAGCCGGTTTATTATCATCACGTCGGCGAAAGAAAGTCGCGCGACTGCGTAAATATTCAAGACAAGACAAAACATTAGCAGTCGGCGGAACGGTGTCTCGCCGGCGCCTTTTTTGTTGGTCTAGTTCATTTGAATGCACCAATGTGGCGAATTTCTCTTGCGAAATTTCACAAACGCGCCTGGAAACGCTGACCGCACACGTCGAATTCAAACCGGCGAGGCTACAAAAAAATTCAAAAAATAAACGAAAGTTTACACTTTGTTACGCGTACATAATGCGGCATAATTGCTTTATCTCGAATCGCGATATCGAGATTACGACGAACACATAATGTGTATTGTTTCTCGTAAAGAACCGCTGCGATTGTCAATGACTAGACGCGCTGGAAAAAGTTCTCGGTATGTTCGTTGAAATAACACATCACACGAGACGTCTGGGACAACGCAACAGTTTTGCAATGGTTTTTTACACCAAGAAACAGCTATTCAAACATTAAATTCAATCTAGATGCGTCAAATTTGCAAGCGATTAGGTTGAGTAACGCGTCACGGACGTTTTATTGTCAACATTTTTCGTCTTCTACAATGACTGGAGTTGAGAATATTTCGTACAGCAAATTGCCCACGGTTTTTGTCATTCTAAATAAAGATGAAAACAATCAGGATGCAGATGAATTCCAATGGATACGAAATAACTAATGAGCGTAATGTAACTGTTTTGCGTGCATTATAAACCATTTAATCAATTATGTATTTTCCACTATTGCTAACGATCTCCTGACGCCAATCGACCAGTTTAACGATGCATCTTTGCTAGAAATCAGCTGGCCTAGATTCGAAGGCGTTGAGATGCCAACAACTGAAGGTCACGGACATTAACAAATGCAGACGGCGGGGTTGTAGAGAAGGAAACTGAAGTGGTTCGAATTTTACGTGTATCGCGGCTTAGTTTCTACGCTCATTACTTAGTACTCAACGCAATACTTTTATTATTTTCGGGCGAAAAATAAAAGTGATGTAGATTAAGTAATTACAATGACATTAACGATGTTTCCGACAATTCCAGCAACTTTCAAGCAGTTAAATCGTTCTCCGACGTTGATAAAAACCATCAACGGCACTGCAAAACCGCCGTTAATTAATTTCT
This sequence comes from Ecitophya simulans, assembly GCA_027574965.2. Lineage (NCBI taxonomy): Eukaryota > Metazoa > Arthropoda > Insecta > Coleoptera > Staphylinidae > Ecitophya > Ecitophya simulans. Next base: position 7,349 of record JAODGE020009615.1, read on the forward strand.
TAATAACCACGTCACATTTTAATCCTCAACATCTCGCCAACATCTGTCAAGATCGCTCCTAAATTGTTAATGCTTTCATGAATTTGTTCTGGCCGATTATATCGATTACACGGCGATTCGCAACATGTGCCAAGCGCCGGCATTCAGTATAAACAATAATCGCAGCGGTTTCCGTCCAAAACCGACGCACTCGGATTAGACACGCCATATTGGCGGCGCTCCGGCGCTCGCACATGTGCATAAAAAGGCGTAATCCGCAGGTACACAGGTGCGCACAGGTGCGTTTGTCCGAGAAAGAGAAAGCGGGTCATATATTGAGCAGATGAAAATTGAGCGAAACCCGCTGCGGCGCGACGGAGGAACGCCGAAAAAACGATTCGCTCGTACAATCGTCGAGCGCGGCTCGCACTCGAAATTAACGGTTTTATTGCATAAATGCGAGAAATCCGAGACAATGCCTCGCGGTACAATAAATTAATGGCTTTTCCACTCGCTCGGCCGAATGAAGCGTCGAGTAGCAAGCCGGCCTTGATACTCGCGCGCACAGAAAGACATTGCTGGACATTTGCCTCCCATCGCGAACGACACATCTATGCCTAAAAATAATGCCGGTAATAAGCGAAATGGATGGAGGAGGAAGCGAAAATGGCCAATGATATGCAAGCGGCGCGCGCGTTATTACCATTAATTAGCACGACAGAAATGTGTGCAAAGCGATGGCGCGCACGACCATCCACACGTGGCGGCCGGAATAAACGCGCGAATATGGTAAACGGTTTCGAAAATTAGCGCATGCGGAAGTTGTGCGTTCACGCACGAGCGGAACTCTCGAATGAAATCGTCGCCCGGTCGCAGCATCTTAAGAATACATGCAACTTTATGATGTCGTCGGCTGCATTTGAGGGCGAGGCCGGTCAGCGAGATCGGTTTCGTGCGGCTCATCAACAATTCAAATTTCTCGTCGGTGAATCATCTGTGTCGACGTATCTGGATTAGTCGGGATTAGTTGGGCAAACGGGGCAATTTGAATACGAGCATCTCCAAAACTGCACATCGGTCTTTCATTTCAGTTTATTCTGTAACAATAATTTTTTACTGTTTCACTCCAAGATTATGTGAAAAATAATTGGAATACTTTCAATACAACCGAGACTTCTGTAGGGTAACAGAAGTTTTATTCAACATTTGGTATATTTCTGGTTGTACGCGTCGAGTGGAGAATGTTCGCAGTCTGCGTTGCCATAAATCAACTCGTACTGGACTTGTATGCAGTCCGTTCATAAATATTTCATGCAGCTTTCATACCATGCATCTAAATATAAGTTATAATTAAATTATTATAAAAATTATTTAACAAATCTCTGTAGGGTGCATGTTTCTCTTGGATCTGAAGCAGGTTGATTGAAAAATGTGCTTCTAAAAAATGCATGAAGTTACTATATTCTAGCAGATTTTTTCAAACTACCAGTGTTTTTAACAGTTCGCCTGGTTTATATGTCTATATTCAACAAAATAAAGGAATTATGCATTCCAGGATATTTACCAGTCTTCCCTACTCGTCGATCAACAAGTTGCAGTTTTATAATTAGATTATATTATATAATTAATAATAGTTTGGATAAATTAGCGCCGTTGTTAAAGAAACGCAATCAATTACGTAAATCGTTAAAAATATTTGTGTAGCTTTAGCAATTAATAACATTGTTATTTATTTATTTACTAGGCGATAGTAGTCAGAAATAGAAAGAACTTTCTTCCGGTGAATGCTATTTTTTTTTCTGTATCAAACTGCGACCGAATGCAACGCACGCGTGCACGTAATCCGAAGAACGAAACACGAACTAACGTTAACTTCTAATTGTAAGTAGCAATCCAAGTCGACGTCGACGCCGAGGAAACGCTCATTTGGCGTGTTTAGTTATTAATTATCACGTGTACGTTCTTGCAGTGTAGAGTTGAGCGTATTTTATTCGTCGATTTTGGCTGTTACGTGAATATCACTGTTAACGTAATTAGAGGAAAAAGATAAAGAATTATTGACTACGTAATTGAATTATATAAGGGTATAGCCGTAATAATTAGTTAGTAAGTTTTACGCAAATTATTAAATTTGATTGAATAAGAGAAATTTATCAGGGTTTCAGTTCACAATGTTTTTGCAGATTAGTTTTTCCTAGTAAAGTTTTGTGCGAAATATTCTAGAAAATGGAAAATGATTCATTTCGCACTTTCTCAACATTAGACACACACAAGCACAAAAACTGTGCTATTTGAAGGAGGATTGTGCATCTTGACAATGAGAAAGCGTGCAGCGATTAGTTTTGGATACCATATACAAATACGCGTGTCTGTATGTCGTAAAATCCTTCTAAATCTTTCCGTGCTCACAATCAGTCTGCGTTGCAGCTGCTGGCAAGTTTTAATCAAAATGCAAACTTTGTCTGTCTGTTCACAACACTTAATCTTTATCATAATCCTATATTATTTATACATATATTTTGCTATCTCTGTTTGATTAATAATTTATCTTCGGTTCTGATTTATTCTTTTTTGCTTTCCTGGTTGTAGTTTCTTTTTTACTTACAATTAGTATTTTCCCTATTGTGTCATCTCAAGATTTACGCGGTCTTCCCTTCTTTGTCCTCTCATCTTGGACTCATCTCAAGTTTGGCTTTTTCGTCCATTCTAGTCATGTAAGAGCTTTTCTTATTTCTTTGCTTCTAATCTTCTGAGAAGCCGCATTTCAGTAGCTCTTATTCTGCTTATCAGTTTATTATTTATGATGCACCTTGATACCAGTTTAAATTCAATCAAACTGTTTTTGATGCATCAAAATCTGTACATTATGTGGATACTTATAAGCTCGACATCGCCACGTTACATGGCAAAAATACCACAACGATTCCGCTAGATGTACCGCTAGACTTTACGCCGCCATATGGACTGCCACAATTCGCCGCGACTCTTCCGGTTGTTGCGCGTTGCCATCGTTATGTCATGTTTTCAATTGTTGCGATAACTTCACGGTATGCGTCGAGCGAAGCATCGATCTGCACGCAGTCCGCGCGGCCGGGCATGCAGTCCGTCCGTAAAATTGCACTCCAGTTCTCTCTTGCCGTGACCTTAGAATCAATAAACTGGAACATTCAACCGGCACACAATCAAATCTCCGCGAGTGCCGTTCGCGGCTTGCGCACGAGTTCGACGCGCCGCGCATTTTCGACGCCGTATCTCGATCAAAAATTTAAAAAGTTGCCAGACATTGCAACTCCGCGTGCAAATTAAATCTATTGTTACGAGCGCGATTATAATAAACCGTACGCGACATACCGTACTCGTTTTAACTGTTAAATCCGCGCTCTTGAGAACAAATTAAACCATAACGAACCATAACTTAGCCTTGAAGTACGACAGTGTCACTCCGAACATTCAAAAACTATCAGTCCAGCAGCAAAATAGAAGTTAAACAATTTGTGGCACAATGCTAGGAGTCCTGTGAATGTAAACACTACAAATCGCCTTGTTTAATTCCGCATTAAATGTCCTCTTACTTTTCTGACTGGCAGACGAAAGAAGTAATAACTAAGCAAGTCATTAGTTTGGCGTAGGAGCAACTACACTAATGATAGTTTATTGTACGGTTTGGTTTTATTCAAATTGTGTTTTTATGCTTCAATAGACAGGAGTGGAATTTTGTCTAAAACATGCGACATTCACTAACACAAGTCGAAAATGTGCGCTGGAAATTAATCTTTTCCTACAAAAAATAAAGTTACACCAGAATTTGTGGTTGCAATGACAGCGAACGATTAATGATTGAATTTAAAAGAAAAATATTAAATTCACAAGGTTTGGTAGTATCGATTAAGAAAACGTTTGGGTGTTATTCATGGAACCGCAGTTTTTTTGCTATAGATTTGCTACTCGTTAAAAATTGAACGTTAAAAAGTAACCTTGTACAATAATTTATGTTCCACGCACAAAATGTTAACAAGCTCGTCGTGTCAAATCATGTTTCAAATTTCTTGTTGCTCGGCGTGCGATATTTATTGGGACAAAAAAAAAGTATAATGTTCTGCTTTTTCCTTGTACAAGTTTTCGTTCAATTACGATAATATACGTCTGGAGGGGGACTGCGCCTTCCGCGATGACACAAGGGTTGCGCAACGAAGGATCATAAAACGTAATAAAAATCCATTCCGCATTGTCCTCGAGATGAATTCAGCATCAGCTGTGGCGCGACGCGCGTCGCACGTCCTTGGAAAATGGATAAATTTTAATGGAAAGCAATCAACTTTCTAGCACCTGCTATTGGCTTTGTTGCAAACGTACCGTTGGGCAATAAATTATTTTCCCGGAAGCGTGGCGCGAACGGATTCATCAAACAGACGCTAAACTTTGCCGAATTTTTTGTTTTATGGAAAAAGCGCGTTTCGCGTTCTTTAATTGTTTTTTTTTTTGCAACGCCGAGACAATGCGTGTTAATTCAATTATATTGCGAGAAATTTTACTTTTCGCTCGCCACTCGCAAGTAAACACAATCGTAGCGGCACCTACGATTCCAAGAAAGAAGAGTGAACAAACGCGTTGTTTATTTTTTCTCTTTTTTTTGCCAGCATCGGAATTAATTGAGTGCGAGCAGTTTACGCAGCGGCATCGTGTTTAATCATCATTACGATCGTAGCGTAGGATTTGCCGTGGAAAAGTGAATAGAAGAAAATGAAAAGAAAAAAAATCAAACGGCAACCGTTGCGTTAAGTTAATTTATGCCGAACGGAACAATTGGTGCGCAGCCGAAACTAATGAGCGCGTCGACGTTCGAACGAAAAGCGAAAAAAGTGCGCGCGGATCGACACGAAGAAGAAGAATATTGAGCGATCTTGCGGTGCAACTTTCAGCAAACGTTGGCAAATTAATTGTCGCCCGTAAGCGCTTATTATTATTACGTTGCACTTTCGTGCAGCGTGCGTGTTTGAACACTTGCGGCGTTCGTTAATTGCATCATTACGAACGTTAGTTCGGTAGTCGGACCACCACCTGGAGTTTGACTCAATGTTAATCCTGCTGCGATTAGTAAGTGACGGCGTTGTTTTTGTCGTCGTTAATAACCAGATCGATTTCACGAATGCGCCAGGTGCGAGAGACGGATTACGCGTCGAAAGTGAAAGCAAATCGAACGCGTCAAACGATATTCATATTATGCATGCGTTTTCGTCGACGCTCTAATAAAACTCGCCGCTAATGCCGACGCTCGCAGGCAGAAACGAGCGAAAGAAACCGAAACAACAACAAAATTATGATACGCGGCCGGTCGTTAAGTCATAAATTATAATAAAACCGACTCGATCTCGGAGGGTAAATTGAGCATCGTAAATTGAGTTATAAACCTTCCACACTGCATTTCAATTTGCGGCTCTTATCCATTTGTTGGGCTCTTTGAAAAAAGTCACAAGTTCAACGCAAGTACGAGACAGTGACGTTCTGTTCGACTGGGCCGTTGTAGTTTGTTTCAAATTAATTACTCGAATGGCGGAGGCGCCGAGGACGACGCGCGCCGTTTCCACTTTAAAAGATTGCCTCCGGCGTCCGGAGTCGACGCATAATGCAACACCGTCGCGCGCATTACCGAACGCATTGTTGGCGTTTTATGGCGGCCGTTCAAGCGCCGCTGAAGATTATTTGCGCGTCGAGCGCGCCGCCATAAACACATGAAACGCATAAACCGCGCCGCGTTTTACGACGCTCGGTCGGCATCGTCCTCGGAAATTTGTTTCCCATTCATATTGCGCGTTTCGACGTAAACGTCAATCATAAACTAAATAAAAATTTACCCGTAAGCGGTGGTTGCGTAATAAGTAATGAGCGTTTGAACACTTGTCTACTCGTAGATTGCATAAAGTTTTACAAAGTTTTCTATATTATTTAAGCGTTTATTTTCATCACAACTTTTAATGCTGGTTTATCACATTCTTTGAATCTACAATCTACAATCTTTGACAAGCTGATCGAATGGTGGCAGAAGATCATTGGCAAGACTGGACAATGTATAATTGAATGAATTGTTGTTATATATAATGAAGGACAGTCAAAGTTTTTTGGTTTAACTCAATACAATTTATTTTCTCTTTTAATTTTATCATGTCTAATTAGAATGATAACCAATGTGAACGGTGATACGAAAAAATTTCTTTACTAAAGTTTGTCACTTCTATTTATTGTGAAATGACAAAAAATATGGACAATAAATCGCTTATTACTTATTACTCAATACAATAACATAATTTGTCATTGTCTAAATTGTTGTTATATTTAATGAGAAACAGTCAAACTTTTAATATTGTTGAACTAAATACGACTCATTCTTTCTTTTAATTTTATTATGTTTAATTATGTTTAACGGTGATACAAACAAATTTCTTTACTAAAGTTTGTCCTATTTATTGTAAAATAACAAAAAATGTGGACGAGAAAACGCTTATAACTTATTACTCAATATATTTACATTACTTGCCATTGTCAAAATTGTTGTTGTATTTAAAAAGGAACAGTTGAAATTTTAATATTGTTTAATATTGTTTTTTTGTTACACAAAAAACCTTTTTTACTAGTTTATCATTTCTATTTATTGTGAAATAACGAAAAATATGTACAATAAAATGTTTATTACTTACTACTCAATACATTTGCATAACTTGCCATTGTAAAAACTGTAGTTATATTTAAAAAGGAACAATCGAATTTTTAATATTGTTTAACTAAATACGACTCATTGCTTCTTTAAATTTTATTATGTTTAATTAGAATGACAACAAATGTGAACGGTGATACAAAAAAACATTTTAACTAAAGTTTGTCATTTTTATTTATTGTAAAATAACAAAAAATGTGGACGATAAAACGCTTATTACGTATTACTCAATACATTTGCATAACTTGCCGTCGTCTCTGCGCGAAATATAAATGCTGCACCAATTCACTTCAGCTCTCAAACGAGTCGAGAGTCTTGACAAATCGTAGAAGTTACCTAGAGATATTGGAAATAGTTGGAACTCGTTGAAGTCGCACGAATCGATTGCAATTAATACCTTGAACTTTTGCGAATCGTGCGAAACGGCAGTTGCGTAACGCCGCATCTTCTCGATTGTGCTGGCGCACATCTTGCATCTTATTATTACGTGTGTCCTTTCCGAGGAACAAGGAGCGCGATCGCGTCTTGCACCTGCACGCTTCGGGTTTGGACTCGAAACGTCCACTTCGACTGCGACTGCGCGCACCTCGCATCTCGGACACATTTTCTCTTCGCGCATTTAATTGCGACGTTTTCCAGATAATTCCGATAATTTTGCGATCCATGCTAAACGCGTCACGTTTTAGCGATTCGTCGCCAATTTCGCGCGCGAAAAAAGTTAAGCGTTGCTGTCAATTTACTAATTCGCGCGCGGCAAACGCACGCATCATGCGATAGTTCAATGTCGTCGATGTGCACTTTGCGCGCATCGCTCGTTTGGCTTCGTCTCGCGGGTCGGGCGAGATAATCTCGGCATTGATTGAGCCGCCATTATGACAGACGTCGCGCACAATGCATAATGCGCTGTAATGATATGTGCGAAAGCGAAAGCGAAAGTCTTCTCAAGTGCGGCGCGCGTTCCCGCTCATCTCACAATCAGCATCGTTTCTGTCGCTCAGACGTGGCGTTCAACTTGATTTCATCTTCTCCGCTTATTGCTTATCTTATTAGGTGTGAGATGAGAGAAACACGATACTTAAAAGCATGAATGTAAAATGTATAATGAAAATACAAGATGTGAAACTTGAGATTAACGACGAAATTCGAATCTCTAATTAACTCGCTACCACATTTGGCTTCAGTGGCCACGTGCAGTGACGAAAGTTTTCGAGCGTGTCCGAACTGCTCGAAGTCGTGAGTAAACCTTAGAATGCGAAAAACGTGAGACGAAGACGCCGCTTCGAGGTTAAGTTACGTTTGTGGTTAAGTCGAGTGATATGAGTAACGAGATACCCGAGAAGACGTGCGAAGTGTATAACGGAAGGCGGCGCAAACTGCTAGACTTTCCAATTAATGACTCGTCGTCGCACGGCGTCGTCGCCAATTAAGATTTAGACGATTTCGTCGATGCAGTTTTTGCGCAGCGCCAGTTTTAATCGCTCGCCGCTTTCGATCGGCGCTAACGATGCTTTCCTAGCTGTTTTCGCGTTTACCGTTGCTTCAAATTTAATTGAAACGCATTTAAAGAGGCTCCACAATTTGTCGGTGTCGGAGAACAAAGATTCGATTTGAATCTGCGGTAAACTACTCGGAATAAAAGCTGAGTAATATCAGCTTATTCCGAGATGAGCAGGCGGCTCCTGCATCGATCCGGACAGGACCGTTGCAAGATTTATTACCTTTGTCATCCGACGTTCAGGAGACATTCGTATATTCTAGCTAGCTTCATTGGAAATACAAAAATTTCGAGGTGAAATTTGCAAAAAACAGGAAAGAGGAAAACAGCTTTTAACCTTCGACAAAATTATCTTCTGAGGTATATTGTTTTTCGATTCTTTAATCGTTTGTCTGGATTCACGATTTATTTGTTTACCAAACGTTTGCGACAGGACGTCATGGAAAGGCAGAACAAATATCAAGGACTTTGCAATATAACGGTTTTTCTATCCGTTTGTTTTGCGCGTGTATTTTACAACGCAACATTCTTTGCGCATGTATCAGCGTCTTGCACTTGCTACGTAGACCTGAGACTAATCGATAATCAATAACGCTCATTACGCGCAGCGTGATTTTGCGCGTTCAAATTGCGCTTTTAAATACCATATTTATAATTTTATTAGTCGTCAATTAGTGGCGATTGGCGGCGCGATTCTTTCGATTGCCGGATGGCCGATCGACGTCCCGATTAACGCTGCTCGCTCGTTTCTTTGCAGACGTACAAGGAGAAAGACGCCGGCAAGGTCGTCGTGTACACGACGACGATGGGCATCGTGCGCGACACGTATCACTCCTGCATGAAGGTCAAGCAGATCCTGCGCACGCAGCTGGTGCGCTTCGAGGAGCGCGACGTCTTCATGAGCGCCGATTATCAGGCCGAGATAAGGGACCGCATGCGCTGCAACGACATCCTGGTGCCACAGGTGTTCGTCGACGGGCAGCACATTGGCGTGAGTATATAAGCGCGCGCAACGGAAGTGACGACAACAAAAAACACACAACGACAGTCGTTGTGATTTTGGTCGCGCGCGCTCAACAAAAAAAAACACGAATCATCAGGATTTTGGTCGCGCGACGCGAATTTATCGCCGCCGTTTGAAGCGATTGGATAAGTTTAGTCGCCGCCGCCGTCGCGGCGAGCTCGTCAACGACGGCGTCGCGCCAAACGTCCCGGCAACTGCCACCATTTCGCCGGCGCTTTGTTCGCCGGAATTCGGCCGGCGGAACATTCCGCGAACGCTTGAAATTCGCCGAAGTTGCTGAGTTCTTCGAACATCCCGTTAGCATCATCGGACTGCCGATGAATTTCGAAAGGGTGTCGACTATATCCGTGCAATGCAAGTGGCACGTCCTTGACCGGAGAGGAAAACCCGGATTTTCTTTTAACGACCGTCTTACGAGTGATTAATAATCCTCGGCGACAATCTTAATCTCTCCGACAGTTTCCGGACGCAAATATTTTCGAAACTCGGCGGATGTTTGATAAAATTATACTGATTACAAGAAATTACAGGAGATGCCAACAATGAAACGATGGTGACGAAGATGCCGAAGACGTCGACGCCTAATTAGAAAGCGTCGGTTGCTCTACGTTCTCAACGCGGTCGTCGTTAAAAAAAACATTCGAGTCTGGTGATTTTTCTTGTCGTCTTTAATTTAATTCGATGCCGGTTAGAAATTTCCCTTCATTTCTCGCTCTCTTCAGTTTAGCATTATTGTGAAGTTAAATATTAAAGCCCGTTCGGGTGAGTTTCGCGGAAATCTGTGTAAAGTTGAAACGAGTTTTTCTCGTTCTTCG
>JAODGE020009624.1:0-14882 GCA_027574965.2 Ecitophya simulans
ATAGTTGGAATAAGTGCCTCCTATCCATATACCCCCCCCCCCCCTCCTCCTCCTCCTCTTCTCTTCCGCGTGCTGTCTGTTTGTACAGGTTTCTCAGCAAGGATGACTATCAGGTTGCCGCTTGGGGGGGAAGTGAAAACAAAAACACAGACAGCTTTGGGAAAGATGGGAAGGGGGTGGACACAGTAGGGAGTGCTCAGAACAGTGTAACCAGAAAACCCCCATGCACCACTCTTCGCCACGAGCTCTCGAGATTTTCATTTTTATTATCTTCACTTCTGTGTATTTACCTTTTCTTTTTTGCATAACGAATGTAAGACTACACTTGACTTAACGAAAGAATTAAACAGAGAAAGGTAAATGAACTGCTCATAAACACGCACACACACACACACAAACACGCACATAGTGTACAGTCCCATGAGTGCCTTTTAAAAAAAAAGAATCAGAATAAGAGAAGCAGCAAATAGCGCATGCAATGTAACAGTAACTAAATAAAAACAATGAATGAAGAGCTAAGGTGGTCAACAACCAAGTAGGGGGTATTTTAAAAATAATAATAATAATATGAACTCAAAAAAAGAAGCAAGAGGAAATAGTATTTTTTAAAAAAAACAAATCATCATCACATGAACAACAAGTTACGGCTGGAGAGTAGCAAAATAAACATAAAAAAAGAACAGGAATAAAATGAAGAGGAGTAAAGATGGCTACCAACACGTATACGTACAATGCCAGGTGGTTGGAGAATGACGAAGAAAGAGGAGGGGGCAGGAGAGGGTGGGACGGAGGAAATAGCAATTGATCAGTAATGTCACAGAAAACAAAACCCTTCACTGCACGTAAACGTAATGTCGTCCACACACACACACAGGCACGCGGAGAGAGACACAAGCACATGGCACGAAATATACTCACGCGCGTACACAGGCTCCCCGATCTGTAACCACTCAAGCATGGTAGAATGAGATGTGGTGGAAAGAGTGGAAAGAGGAGGGGGGAGGGGTGTGTGTGTGTGACACTAACTAATCGTTGCCTGAACAGCTATTTATTTAGTTAGTGGGGAGGGAGGGGAGTTTTGCATAATACTCACAGTTCCATTATATTCCTATTAGCTCTCATTGCTTTCCTTTGCTTTCCTTTGAGGAAGGGGGGAAGTGATTGCTGTTGCTGTTGTTTGTCGTCTTCATGGGCACAACAAAAAGAGGAAAGTAGCAATAAGGGAGATTGCAAGTGTAGATCCACAGACTTGTATGGAATAATAATAATAAGGGGAGCGAGGGAGGAGGGAACAAAGACAAGCACATATGTCTCTCTTGCTTATTCACAGCGCGGGTATGTGGCTCTTTCAAATTTTTATTTAAAAAAATGTGTACGAGTGCCTTTTTGTACCTTTCGGTGGATTAAATATATCACTCATCTTTTTTCTGACTCCTTCGATTCACTTTGCTGTAGCACGTGCCCACGATGCAGTGAATACGACATTGCTGACTGGGAGATCCATGTCACCAGTTGTGTTTCGTTGTTGCTGCTATCATCCAATTAGCAGCTGCTTTAAACAAAACTAATTAAAAGAGTTTTTTTAAAAAAATGAGTAGAGAGGGGACCGAATGGGGGAAGTATGAGCCATCACTGGTACACATAAGTGAAGGCTGGCTGCTGTTCTTGTGGGCTCGTCTGAGACACCACATTTGCTGATGCGCCAATGTGGCTTGCCGCCGACATTGCCGGTGGCAAGCAGTACAAGGACGCACTGGCGAGCATATAAACCGTACTGCCGTCTGGCAGTCTGACCGGCACGGAGAAGGTACCATCGGCTGGTGGCTGAATGACAGAGAGCGGCGGCGGCGGGTGAGACGTCGTGGATATGCCGAGATGTCCAGTTGGGGTGCTGGCGCTGGCCGTAGAGGTGGTTGGTACGATGCGGTGATGCTGCTGCTGCGTCATCGGATATGGTTCAACTGAGGAGACCGGAGAGAGGAGATGCGATTCATTCCCGCACAAAGCGTTGCCAGTGATGAGATTGTTTTGTCTTGCTAACAGTATCATTGAGCTGACAGACCGGGGGAGATCAGAGTACGGCGGTGTGGTCGACGCCCCGCTCACTCGACACGCGTTGCCAGACTTGGCAAGGGCGGCGGCAGCAGCAGTGGTGACGGCATCGTAAGGGCCCTGCGAATTCTGTGGGGATGAAAACCCGGAGCGATGGCCAGCGCCAGCGCTGCCACTCCCGAGCGGTGAGGAAGCGGAGTCAGGGGGTGAGCAGGCACCTGCAGTGGCACTGCCATTCACGCAGCCTGTCAGTGGTGCGTTCACAGGCAGCACATCTTTCTCCATGCAGAACACGGCCCGCCTGCGGGTGGTAGGGTTGTAGAGACTGGCAGCGCGGCTGAGAGAAGGGCTCGTGACTGAGGGGGTGCTCCTGTCGTTGGTGCTGCAGCTGTCCTTCACGTCCAGGTCGGGGGGTAGCGGGGCAGTGGGGGCCTGCGGCCCGAACAGCATCAGCTCCTTCGCCATCGCTGCCTCTACACAAATGAAGCAGGCGTGCAGGAGGGTTCGGTCGGAGTTCTGCCGAACGGAAAGCATGTACACGTAGTCGTGGATGCTAGAGAGCGGGGAGTCAGTGGTGGCCTGCACTGGAGCGAGAAAGACGTCATCGCGTGTTGTCATGTCCAGTGGCACCAAACCTCTCCACTCAAAGTCAGCCGGGACATTGCTGGCGTATACAACGTTTGTGCGCAGCATCTCCTCAACGGTCTGCTCGCGACGCTGATGTACGGAGGTGCCAGCGGCGTCCTCTTTCGCGTGAAATGCGCCAACGATGCGGTTGCAGACCATACGCCCTGTCTCCTTGAAGGTACCAAAAACCTCCGCCGGGAGGACCACCCGGTCGTCGAGCGTGAAGCCGGCGGTGGCGGTGCTGCAGTAGCTGTCCTCGCCGCCAACGTTGTGGGGGTGAAGACTAGCGACACCGCCATCGACACTGTTGCCGCTGCGGCCGCGTGCGATGGAGGGCGTGGCCTTCTCGCGTGCATACCGGCAAAAGAGAGAGGGCCCTGGTGGGATCCCAGGAATGCTCACATTGCGCAGTCTCTCCACACAAGCAGCCGCACTCCGCTCATTGTCGAAGAGTACGAAGCCGTATCCGAGCGACTCATTGGTGACGGCGTGGTGCGCCACCTTGGCGGAGACGATGAGACCGAAGCGACTGCACACCTCCACCAGTTTCGACGTGTTCCATGTGGGGGGAATGTTGGTGATGTACACGTTGCACGAGGACTCCCCATTGGTCCCGCCGCGGCAGCCGCGCTTCTTCTTGACGGGCTCGCCGCCCACGCCGCTCGAGAGGCTGCGCTCCACGCCAGCCTCCAGGCCAGAGAGCCCGCTGGTGAAGCCCAGGCTCTCGCTGCTTAGGCTCAGTGAATGCATGTAGGTGTCCAGCTGGCCAGAGCTTCCAAGTGAGCAGAAACTCTGCGGGAGAGGAGGAAGAGGAGGTGTCATGTGTGGCGATGAGAGCAGCCGACTGCTCGTACTGGCACACCCCCCAGTCTGCGGCTGGTGCTGATACTGGCTGTCCATCGCCGCGACGGCTCCGAGCGGTGGGATCGTCGTGAGCCTCGTCACCCCCTCACCACTGGGCAAGCTACCCACTGCAAACTCGCTCCGGTGGGATCCGAATTCAAGAGGGGGGGATGGGCCGCGGCTCAGCATCATAGCGTCCGTTGTTCTGTCAAAGAGAAAGAAGGAGTGCGGGTAGGTGCTCATCCCGGATGCCACACCGCTATCTGAAGCAGCGGTGGTATGTGTAGGTGCCCCCTCAAACGAGGGAGCCGCGCGCTCGTGTGCGTATCGACAGAGCAGCGTGCGCAGCCCACAAGACGGTGACGTCGCCGCACCCTCTGTCGCGTCCGTGATTACCATTGGCGCTGTATCCTCAATCACCCTTTGGTGCAGCTCCGCAATGCACCGCGCTGCCTGCGCCTCCGTCTCAAACAGCACAAACCCACACCCCAGTGGCGTGTTACTCTGCTCGTGATGCATCACCTTCGCGGAGAGGATGTTGCCAAAGACGGCGCAGTACTCGCACAGCTTGCTCGTGTTCCACGTCAGTGGCAAGTTGGTGATGTACACATTGCGGCGTGCTTTGCTGTTCGAACCGGAGGCACTGGTGGGGGTCGGCAGTGATGAAAATGCGGAGGAGAGCGGGGCCGGCTTCATATGATGGCCACTGCTGGCGTGAAGGCTGACACTGTTGCTCCGGCTTGCGGCACCGGTGGTGGGAGAGGTGGCTGTGCTCCACGAAACGGCTGGGTGGGACTGCTGAGGGTGGTCAGGTGAAGTGAGAAAGTATGAAGGGGGCGACAGCACGGTGGACTGGCCCGAGGCCGCGGCGGGCAATGTGCCGGTGCCGCCGCCCGTCGAGGGCAGCGCATACAACATGACAGGGCGCTGGCCTGATGCGGAGAGGGCGACCCCATGGTCGAGTGAGATGACGGCAGGCGCGGTGCTGGCGGTGGCGGCGCCGGTGGTGGTGGTGGAATCCACTGAAAAGGTCACCGCGGCGGGGTCGTGATGGTGACAGTAGCGTCGCTGTGCTGCGGGGCCGCCGGCGGCCTGGACGTTGGCGGTGCCCCAGTGAGGGCCGACGGAGAATCCCTGAGAGGCACTGACTAAGCTGGCAATGGGCATCGACTGCGCGTCATCGCCGCTGAGGGGGTGCGACCGACAGAGAAACTGAGACATCTCACGCGCCGGCTCCCCGGTGGAGGCCGCTATGGCGGCCGCGGAGTCGCTGCCGCTTGTGGTGAGGGGCCACGAGGACTCCGTGGGCCCCGCCTGAAAGATCTGCACGTAGTCTTTGGTGGATGCGGTGGAGGGGTGAGCACTGGAGTAGCTGACGCTCGTGTACGACCCGAAGGAGACGGCGGTGGGGAGGTAGGTAGAGGTCATGCTGATGGGTCGGGCGACTGGAAAAGCCTCGCAGGGGGCCTCAGATGTGGCGGCGGTGCCCAGTTCGGAGGACTCCATGGGTGGTGCGGACGCCGTAAACGTATCCAATAAGTTGTCCCCCGAATTCAGTCGTGGAGAAGAGTAAGTCAAAGAGCCTCTCACGTGTGCTCCTCTGTTTACTTTCTCTTTTTCCCTTCCTCTTTGCTGTTGTTCGTAACACTCTTTGCTTCACTAATCAAAGAAGAACGTATATAGTGAGGATGAGCGAGGGGGAGGGGGGACGCCGTAATGCTCACACGGAAATACGGGGCTGAAAGATACGGGCTACGCAATGAGTGGAGTGACTCCAACCGAATAACTCTTAGGCCCTCCTATATCCCGCGGATGGGGTGGAAAGAATGATATGATATATCAGACGCGACAGGACAACCCAGCACAATACCCTTCGGGCCTCACCTAATAATTACTTTTGCCTATTGTTTGTTCTTCTGTTTTCGTTTTTGCTAAGTTAGCTGCAAATATGTGGAGCAACGTCTCGAAACAGAGGGACGTACGAGGACAAGGGATTGTGTGTGTGTGTGTCTCTCTCTGTCGGTGTGTAAGGGTGGAAATAGCCCTCTCTACTTTTTAATAGTTAATATATATATGTAAGACACTTTTTTTTAAGGATGGCACAACAAGAGGCCCCTAGTAAGAAAAACAACTCAAGTGAACACGTTCGCGAGGCTACTACGTATATGGAATTTACTCCTTTCCTTTGTTTATGTTTGCACTGTGTGTAATGACTGTGACGAGAATGGGAAAACAGGAGGGCAAAAAATAGGAAACAACAATAATAATAGTACTCAAAAAAAAAAAGTCAAGAAAGGAGAGAGAGTCGCAGGTAGATGACACAGATATATATATATATATATATATATACATTTTTATGTATATGTATGATCTTTTGTTCTTCTTTTGATTATTTTTATGTGTGTAAGATGGATGAGAATGTATCTCTGATCGTTTGATCCCTATTCCAAGATCTACCACCCCCTCCTCCGCCTCCTCCTCCCTGTCATGTACACAACTGGTTCATTGCGGTTTTCTTTTTTCAGAAGCAAAGAGCAAGGAAGGAACAGATAGAAAAAAAGAGAATCAAATACGCATCAGTACAGAGAAAAAGAGGCGGCGGAGAAGGGAGGGGAGGGTGGAGATGAATGAAAGTCCTGCAGGTGTACATAAAAGCTCTCTACGAATAAATAAATGAAAATATAGTAAACGTACGTTAGAACGAAGGTTAGTTTATCATATTTATTACTACATTGATTTACATATATATATATGCATTTCACGCTCTTCTCTCTCCATATATAGAGAGAGAGATGGTAAAGGTGGTGGTGATGGTTTCTTTTAGGCAGTTCGATATGGAACGAAGATCCCCTTCCAAATTGAGTGTGCATTCATTTTTAGCTCCCAGGAGCATGCATGCGCACGCCTAAACTTGCCACACTGTGTGTATGTGTACATGGCACTTTTTTTTCCATTGGATTCCACATCAATACACAATAAACAGCAAATAAAGGAAGTACTCCATATAGACGAAGAGAAGAGTACATAGCACAACGGCTATTGCTGCTGCTCTCTCTCTCGATTTATTGCTAATATGGACACATCAATATAGAGAGAGAGTGAGAGAGGGAGAAACGACAAAGACAAAAGTGTCGGGGGAAGTGTTTGTCTGTTGCGGGGGGGGGAAGTGAGAGAGAGATCATAAATACATACGGCAAGAAAACACATAACAGTGGGGTAGTGAGCCAGTGCACAAGTCAGCATACCCGGATACATACATACACACACACATACATATATATATACAAATCCATAAGAACAATTAAAGAAGGTGTTGACCTTCCAGCGTGGCCTATCACAATGAGAGCTCTTTTTTTGCCTTTCTCTCTCTCAGAACTGCAGAAAAACATTTTTCATGTTGCTGTTCCCACGATCTGGAATGAGCAAGCTTCCCTTCCGAGGTGCACCCCGGTCCGTCGTGGAGGAATTTGCACTAACATCCGCGCGCGGCATCTCAAAGAACTGGGTATTCGCACCATTCCACGTGGGGGAAGGATTGTTGGTGTCTTGTAAATCATCACCGCGTGTGTCGAGCCACGACATCGGGCTGATCACCTCCACCGTCCGGACGCTGCGCACTGATCCCACCCGCTCCAGCCCCACACTCCCACCATAATCGAGCTTCTCAATGTCCTCCTCGACAAGGTCTTTCACTCCCATCGGTTTTTCGCGCTGACTCGTCTGGAGAATAAGTGAACTCGGCACCGCACTTGGACTAACGGCGGTGTTGGTGGGTGGGCGGGGGGCTGACTGCGGCGGTGGTTGCCGATTCCGCTGCGGCGGCGGCGACTGGGATGACGTCCCCGTGCGAGACGGCAGCGGGGAGGTGGCGTCGGGACGTCGACCCGTCGCTTGGCTAGACGCGGACACTGGCCGTGTGGCTAGAGGGTTGCCTGTGGCAGCGTTGGCGCCACGTGCCCTGCCGGGCCCAATGGAAGAGGGTCGCCGTATGTCGGTCGTTGGCTCGGTAAAGGAGTCAGCAGTGCCACTTCTCTGGAGCTTTTGCTGCCGGGGCTGCTCCAAATGCGAGGGCGAGCCCATGGAGGAACCGCGGCATGACAGTGACGAACCCTTGATCAATGAATCAGGTCGACGATGACTGGCAGTGATCACGTTACGGCTCAACACGATCGTGCGTGAGATCTCCCTCCTGCCTGTTGTCACCGATTCCGCGATGAGCCGCGATCTGTCCTCCCCTGGGTTCTTATTAAATACCACATCGAGAAGCTCCTCGTTCTCCATCTGCTCTCTGGCACGTCGCCTGCGAAGACAGCAATCGATAATCGCAAATATGGCAATGATGATGAACAGGATCAGAAGGAGTCCTACAGAGCCACAAACAGCAATCAACCACCACAAATCACGTTCAATGACCACTCGACTTAGGAAGGACTCTCCGGAGTTCGATGAAGAAGCAGTGTTATCAGCTCCCATTTGTCTGTACAATGTATATAGAGAGAGAGGTGAGCTATATTTTTTTAAAAAAAGAATGTCCACGAGTCTTAACTAAGATATCTCTTGCTGATTACGTCTGCGCGTTTCCCCTGCCTAGCTTCTGAGGCGCCCCCGCACTTAAACCACACGAGGTCCCGAAAAAGGGGGGAGTAGAAAAAGAGGGCGGGAAGAACGACTGCCCACTTTTCAGAGGAAACAGGGCGAGAAGGGAATGGTGGGGGGGAGTAGGCTAAAGGAGCAGAGATGGAACAAAGACTACTAAAAGAAAACGAATTCCATGTCGATGTTATGGTTCATAGAAAAATAATAATAATAGAGAAATAGGAGAGACAGCGCGCAGTGCATGGAGACTTGGCATCGTAATGGTGGAAAGAGAAGATTATGAAAGCACACCAGTGTGGGTTTGCGTACACATTTGCTACTTCACGCAGATAGGGAGGGGGGTTTCGCAAATTACTGTTTCTCGTTTGTTTTCTATTGTTGGGGAGAAGAGAGGGGGGGCAGGTCATCCTTGCTGCTCGCAAGTGCCCATGGCGCCATGTCGCAGAGCTGTGACGCCCCAACTTCTGACCAGCAGCGTGGAGCCGTCATTGCCCTCACACAGCACAGCACAGCACAGCACGGCACACTCCTCTCTTTGCAAAAATAGAAAACTACTAGCGAATGTGTTGGCGTGCACGTCTATCGTGAGCAGGCAAACAGCTTGGAAAAGAGCCCACGCTTCTTTTTCCTCTTCTTTGTGTCCAGCACCTCTGCCTCCACGTCCGCGTCATCAACAAGACGGTGCGTGCTCTCAGATTGCGCCACGGGCCCAGGCGACGGACGAGCCACTCCTAACTCCGGCAGTTTTAACCTCGACACCTCTTCCGTGGCAGAAGTAGGGTGGACGCGCTGCAACGGCATCTGATCTGGCTCTGGATCATGCTCCGGCTCGAGGGCCTGTGAAGAAGGAGAGTAGGAAGCTGAAGCGACATGCGACGTGTGTGATGACGACGAAGAAGCTCGGTTATGTGCCTCCTCGGGGGCGGGGACCTCAGAAGATGACAACTGCTGCACCGCCTCCGCCTCCTCCGCTGAAAGTTCGTCACGCGGTGTTTCCATCCCTTGCGCTCGGAGCACAGGCAACCCCGCAGCCTCACTGGTACCCAGTCGCTCGACACTCAGCGGAAGGTGCTGCCCGTGTTGGGCCTCCGTCACAGCGCTATGAAGACGACGGGTGCGGAGCGGCCGCTGCACGTCAGCCCCTTGCAGCACGGGCTGGTCCTCCGCCGGTGTCGGAGCGTGTGTCCCACTCACCTGTGGAGCAGACGCCGGAGCTCTCGTGGCCTCGGCAGCGACCTCCGTAGGGCGGTTGTTGCCGCCTGCCCGGCCTCGCCTCCTCCCCGTCGTCACCCGCGACCTCCCAGTGCTGTGTGGCCCTGAGGAGATGTCAGAAGAGAGGCTGTCACTGCGATCGCTGCGGCTGTACGAGGACGACATGGAAGATTCCGAAAATGCACTGAAGTCGCTCCCACCACCACCGCGGCCCCGATCACCTCGTTGCTGGAGCACACGGCGAAGGAAGTGATTGGCATCGCGGCGCTGTCGAAGCTTCATTGCGGCACGGTGCACGCGCGACGCCGAAGGTATGGCTCCCCCCTCCTCTCGCCCTGTGTGAACCTCAGCGCCATCGCCGGTCCAACCGCGGGCGGTAGAGGCGCGCAGCACGGCACTTCGCAGGTGTTCCTGATAGTGACGGAACATCTCCAACTGCACGGAGACCGGAGGTGGCGCAGGTATCTTCCGCCAGAATGGTGTACTGAAGAGCTTCGCAAACTGAATGTGTGGAGGCGGCTGACGGCGCCGCGCGACTGGGATGTGCGCCCACTGATCTGCCACAACGGCCCACGCCTGGCGCATCTTTATGGTCTCTGGTCGCAGTCCAGAGGCACTGCCGGCCCAGAAGAGGTCTTTGAAGACAGAGGTGGCTGCTTGGCCCGCGTCGGGGCCTGCAGGATGCTCCAGCGGGGAGCCCTCCGCTGCCGCTGCACCGGTGGCGGACATCGCGGTGCCTAAAGGGCCGCCACCCTGCGTCCAGCACCCCCACTCCCCGCAGGCGTAGAGGAGCGACACCGTGAGGCCCTCCGTTTGTCGGCGCAGCAGACGGATGGTGAAGAGCAGGCTCACCGCTCGTCGTGCGTCATCGTGCTCCACCCCCGCAAGCCCGCATGAGTGAAAAGAACCTGAGTGTGGAGAAACGCCCTCCATCGCCGCAGCAGTCACCCCGTCATGAGGCACGTGATGGAGGAAAGTGCCATACAGGCCATCCACACCCGCTGCCGCCCTCTGCTCGCCCATCGTATCCGCACCCTCCACCTCGCTCACCTCGTCGAGAAATGGTGCGGTGGACCGGAATGGGTCTGGAGCTTGTGCGATGTAACTCCCATTCGCCGCGGTGGTGGTGGCAGCGGCAGCACCGACAGCCCCCAGATCAGAGGCCGTGCCATACTCGCTGGGCACATAAGGGGCGGTGTGGGAGTGCGCAGAGGAGCGCTCGTACACGGAGGAGGCCCGGTACTGAAGGCCGCCACCGATGTGGTTGGCGTTGGCGATATAACTGCCGCTGCTACTGTGCTTGACATTCACAGACTGCGGTGTCCCTGTCACACTTGCAGTCTTGTCTCTATGTGGGGATATTGGGGAAGCGCAGTACGAAGAGCACGACAACGCCGTTGGTCCAACGTCGGTCGGCAAGCCTGAAACGAAAAGGCTGCTGTCCAGAGTCAGGCGTTTGCCAGGTTTGCCGGCGGCGGGGGGAGTGGTACTGGGTGTGAGAGGCCCAGGATGCGTTGCTGGGATTGGAGAACTCCCCGTCCCATCTCCATGGCTGCCGCTAGCCTCACCGCCGACACAGTCACCGTAATTGTGATTGCTGTTCATGTAGTTGCCGCCCGAGGTGTCGCCCTTCATCAGTGCAATGTAAGTGAGCCTGGTCATGTCCATCTTCTGTGCAACATAGGCCCCATGGGCGATGGTATTACTGTGGAGCAGACGCAGTGCCCGCTCCCTCTCTGCCCGCCACGCTGCCTCCTCTGCCTCCGTCTGCTGGATCTCGCCACCATCACCGATCACACTGGTGAGTGGGTTACTGTGCTTTCTGCCATCACTACTGCTGCTCCTGGCGGTGGCGGTGGCGGTAGTGGCGAGTGCCTCAGCATTTGCACCACTGATCTGGCTTTTGCGGAACTCCTGGAGCAATGCGGCCGCCCGCATCACCGACGCCGCATGCTGCTCCTTCTCCTCTGTGGTGGGTGGTGAGGTGGTGGTGTTTGCCATAACTGAGAGCAGTGGCGCTGCAGCTGCGCTTGTCAAGGGCTGACCGCTGCGCGTGGCAACGGCGTGTGAGGCAACAACGCTGGATGCTAACGGCATGATGGATGGCATGAGAAGCGGTGCGCCGCCTGAAGTTCCACCTCGTTGAACTTCAACTGCAGGTGCGGGTGTGCATGCGGCACCACCACCACGGAAGATCCGCTCAGCCCCGCTCGGGTGGGAGTGAGGTGGAATGCCTAGCTGCCACGTAAGCGAAGTATGCCGCTCCTGCCGTGGCCTCGTGTGTGTCGATGTGGCGAGCGCGGCCGGTGGTGGTTGCCGATGCTGCGCCGTGGACACCGCTTCAGCATCAGAGTCGCTGGAGACATGGGATGCGTAGGTGTACGGAAGGATGCTCGACATGTTCTCGACCGTGCGTGAGTTGGGGGTACCGACGGCCCAGGAGGTCCCCTCGCGCTGCTCTTTCGGGGTGCCGAGGATCGGGCGATGAGGGAGTGAGCCCTGCACCGGAGGTGGCAGCCCTGGGCCTCCGTCAGCGAAGCAGGCCTGCTGAGGGGGGGCACCGAGCATCACCCCGCCACTCGGCCGACGATCAGAGCCATCGCTGCTGCTGCTGCGCTGCGGATTCATGAGAGTGCGTGGCGCGTATGAATGAGCGAGTGAGTGTGTGTGTGTGTGTGTGTACGCAGGCGTACTTGAGAGAGAGACTATGCTCTCCAGCTGCTGCTGATGTGAGCCTGGCAGTCTGATCAATGCTCTTTTTCGAGGTGGGACAAGAGTGTGGGTTCTCACTCTTTTTGGGGGGATGCGTGCGTCTATGTGTGTGTATGTTTGGTTTGTATGTATGGGGTGCGCTGAAGGAGCTATGTGAAGCGCGGCCCTCTCCCTCTCTGTTTGTAAACTATATGTGTTTACAAAAGTAAATGGAAATTGTACCGTGGCAGTGTGTGTGTGTATGTGGTGCTGCCTCTCCACAGCTGTTGAGCTAGCCCACCTGCACGTTTGGTTTCCAGAAGTACATCATGTCACGAAACATCGAAAAAACAAACAGTGTGGGAGCCAATGAAAGAAGAGGCAGTAAGTAGCTGAAGCTGTGAGTGCGTACTTTCCTACGCCTCTGCAATCACCGTTCCAAAATGCTAACAGCTCCTTGCCGATTGACCCAAGCCTGCATGTTTTTTTAATTAAATTATATTATCCTCTATTTTTTAGATCAGAATGATGTTGTGATGATGATGAAATACAGAAACGTCAAGGGCATAGAATAGCACGAATAGGAGAGTGAAAGCAACAAAGTCACCACCGGATCACTCTTTATCCTTCTCTCTCTTTCCTCGCTACTGCAAGTTAGCACCGCAAAAGCTCATACTCTACACAGTCGTAATACGCGCCAGCCAGTGTGGACAGCGCACTCAGGGCAGTACAAACATGCCAAATGTTGTGGCTGTTGCCAATGTAGTCCAGCTCGCGACTGGACACAACGTAGCTGGTTACCAGCCGGCACAGCGACACACTCTCTCGCAGCTCCGCCGCCCACGCCTTGAGCGATGGCCACGCGAGTGGGAACGCCCGCGATAGAAACAGCGACGAGCTATCAGTTGCCGCGCTCTGCTCACCAAACTCAGTGGAGGAATCGCCGCGCTGGTGGTGGTGATGCACATGACGGTGGTGGTGGGTGCGCAGGACATAGTCGCTGGCCCTCACCTCCATGTGATGAATGAGCCGCTCAGGGATTCGTAGGGCATTCAGTGCGCCGCCGGTGATGAGGAAGAGATACGAAATACCGTGATAATACACGCCCTGTGTGAAGCCGTGCTGTGGTCGTGACTTTGGCACAATGATGAGCCCATAGCACACAAAATGCAGTAGGCAGTGAATTCCAACAATAGAGGCTCGCTGCTTCGCCGTGATACCGCCAGTCGTATCGGTCTGAGTGTGTTTGCCACGGTTAGCGGTGGTGACGGTGGCGGAAGCAGAGCGTGCCTGGTCGCCACCCGCTGCTGTACCTCTCCACCACTTGCGGAATCGACAGCGGCCACGCCACAGCAGCACCGCCACGGCGTTCTCGCTCTGCGGGTGCGGGATCTCGAGCGGGGAGGCACGGACGTACTCCACCGCGCGGCACACCACCTCAGCGACGAGGGCGGCAGCGAGCACGACGCCACTGCCCAGGTCGCGCAAAATGGTTCCGTGCCGCAGCGGTACGAGGAACAGCGCGTAGGTGGTGAAGCAAGTGGATGCGATCATCACCACCCCAACGGCCAGCATCAAGGAGTCAGGGGTGCAGGGGTTGCCGCGGGTGAAATACACGTAGACACTCCCGGTGATGGACGTCAGCACACCAAACACGTCGCACTGTAAAAGCTGCCGGTACCCACGCGCGGTTCGGCAGCAGGGCATGAACAGGTGGTACACAACTGAGAGCACAAAGGTGGCCAAAAAGCCCAGGCACAACGGCCCAAACACAGATATCGGATCAAAGTAGCTGCGGCCAAGACCGCTGCGAGTCATCAACGATGCTGTCGCGGCAGCGGTGGTGCCAACAGGGTCGACCGCCACCCCTCCATGCATCCACCGCCCTCCATCAGCAGCGGCGGTGACCGTGGGGTCATAAGTTCCCCAGTAATCTGTGCCATACCCATTTTCGCCACTCCCATTCACCGCAGCTCCAGCTGTGGGTGCGGAGCGCGCCTCATACCCCGACGCCGTCGCCGACATCTGAAGCAGCGGGGGCACTGGTGGGTAGGACAGCCAGTACACCAGCAGCACGCACATCGCCAGGTGGGACACCACATTAAATGTTTCGTTGTGAACGTAGAGAAACAGCGAACCAGCTGCCTCGCGAACTGACATTGGGGTTGATCGGTATCCATCGCGGATGTACCGGTTGAACTGCAGCCACGGATAAACCTTGTGGATCTCAACAACATCACGGCGTAGTGCACCTAGCGAGGCCAGCAGGCCTCGCGTGGGGGGAGGCACATCAGGTAGAACAGTCTCAGTTACTTTCCGATTCGAAGAACACATATAGAGAAGCGATGAGAGATGAGCTTAGAATAAAACAAAAGTGCGGTGTCTGCAGAATACGCAGGATGCTGGCGTCAGCACCCCCAGCCTTTCTCACTACAAGAAGGCAGTACTGATCACGCCTTTCTCGGTGCCTTTGACTGCGCTGGATTTTGTGCTAACCTTTTTGCTGATGAATGATCAGATCTAGTTACTACTTAATATATATATTATGAGTTGCAGTAGTGTTTCTCAGTCCCCCTAACTTCCATCAGCATATCAGAGTCTGTTGATGGAGAGAGCGACGCGTCGCCATGATAAATCCATGCGTGAAGGAAGAGTGCAGGAAAGTGTAATGGTGAGCAGTTCATTCTATGCGTAGCACCGCATTGTCGATTATGAAGGAGGATCGCAAGCGCAGTTGCCCGTGATGAGAGCGCTTGCACCAACCCCCCCCCCCCCCCACCCCCATCATCCCTTCTTTTTCTCCCTCTACCTGATATGTACCCCGAGGAGGGGCCGGGTAATAATCGCTTTGGGACCGTGGG
>JAODGE020009638.1:0-31562 GCA_027574965.2 Ecitophya simulans
TTTTATAATTTTCGCAAAAATTGACAAACTTCCATTAAATTTCACGACCATAACGAGCACTACTTAATAGCCTCCATACATTAAATTGGCAAAATTTCCCTCTTCCGAATGACTCGTAGCTAATATGATTTACGGCGCCGCCATCTGCGACAAGCCCGCAGAAATAAATCTAACGATTAACTCCCCGTCGATATCTGATGTTTTCGTCACTTTCGAGCGGTCTGGACGAACGCAATTATCGCCGCGACGCGATGCGCGCTCGTGCAATATTAATCCGGCAATATGTTAACCATCGGCGTGCGTGCGAATCTGCGTGCGGGTCGCGGCGCGACGGCCGGCGCGCCGACATTCGCGAGTGGCGAATTCCGCGGCGCGTTTTGCATGTCTGAATGTGTTCCGAAGGCTCGTTTAGCAGGTTCGACACGTTCGCCGCCGACCGCGGCGCGCGGCGTGCATCGGCCTATCGGCGTCCTAACGGTATTCGGTTGCACTCTACCTGGCCGCGGTGCCGGTGCATTACATTCATTAAGATGCTTGCTCCGCCGCCTGGAATAAAAGCACCAAGGATGCAATTAACACGCATTCTTTGCATTTTCCGTCTCTCGCCCGTCTAAACTCGCCGACGCGCCGCGCGCGATGCTCAACCGCGACTCTTGCCATTTATTTAAACATTGTGCGAACGTTTTCAAACCCTTGACGCACGCGCACTGTTTTCACTGCGGAAGTGGAAACACATATGGCAATTTTGGTGGATGTTCGGATTATGAACAATGAATCAACTTTTTAGATAACGCCATCCATTTTTGTACAATAACTTATTAACGCAAGCCGCCTAAAAATTAACATTTTTAAAATTAATTTAACTTCGATTGTTATTTAGGAATCTAGGCCCATCCTTGCAATAATTTAATAATCTCACAAATTACCATTTGTGAAAATCATGTCAATTAGATTAGGTAAAATGATTACCCCACAACATGTCACCAAAAGACGCTTTATATTAAAAATAAATTCATTCTTTTAAAAAATCCAGTGTATTTTTTAAAACAAATTCTTGCGTGTTTTTATATGTTTCAACATTGTAGCGAAACAAAATTAAACTCACTCTCCATCAAATTATAAATCGATCGAAACTCTGGAGGAAATTCGTAAACAGAAATTTGTTGAGTCACCACCGACTCGGGACGCACGAAATCCGAAACACCGAACATCAACAAGCGCGAACGACGCGACGGACCGGAAAAAAAAATACAAATCTTTGATTTCAGCACGTACTCCGCCGAATGCGAATTCGTCCGGCGAAGGACGCGCCGAGAACGCCGCCGCTGAATGAAGGATTTAAAACGAGCAAGCGCAAGACGCCGAAAGAGAGCTTCCGCCGTGAGACATATGGACGCCTCGACGGTGCCCCGTTCCCCACGCATTACATAAATCGATCCGCGAAAGCCTGCGAAACGTTCGGCGCTCCGCTCGCGCCGCTCTTCCGAATAATTAATACGCGTACTAAAGTGCGTACGCCGATGTTGCACGTAACGACGCGCCCGACGTCGAAAATATGCTAAGCGTAAGCTAGCGAACGCACAATGGAATGGCCAAAATACTATGCGCGCGTAAAAACAATGCCTACCATGACTGCCGAGTTATTTCTAATCGATGCTAAATGAGCCGTGCGACGTTCCGACTGCGTTGATTTGATACTTGCCCAAAACGAAAAGCAAAACGACAATCGGCAAGCTGGTGGCGAAACGAGATTGCATAAATAATCGATCGTAATGCAGAGTTTAAATTGAAAAATGTCGCAACTATTGTAGCGCCGTCTCAACATTCGTATTTGGCATGAAATTCATTCAAAGCAAAGCGATAGATTGTGTAGAATACTACTGTAGTAGAAGGCTCTGAACTGGCGCTCTGTTAAAATAGACAGAATTTGTACGCGATAGCGACCGAGACACGCCGCCTGCGCATGCGCCAGATGACTACGCGACGAAAAGTGGTGTGCACATTTTTCAAAAAAATCACCGTAAAACTTGAATGATTTTCGAAAATTTAACGCGAAAAACGTTGCAAATTTAATGCGCCATCGATTGGCGCGCATGTCATTGTCCGAAACATTTTAAATATTCAAAAAATAGGAATCACCGGCTCCCCGCTTCTTACACTATGCGGGGATACGGACAACCTGGGCAATGCCGGCAAAAGGTTTAATGTTCTCCGACTTAGCGGCTCCGCAGTCGCAGTCGCACCTTCTTCGCTGTTGGACGTTCGCCGTCGACAACGGGAGCCCTACATTTATTTATACATACATCATTGTAATAAGCATGTATACAAAGTTGAATGTAGAGCCGAAGAAGTGTGGAAAAGTTATAATTAACGTGCTACTGATATCGTCTGCGGTCTGTTTCGTCTTGGATACGCCGTGCGTTAGAAAAAAACTGACAAACTCGCCGTATTAATACAAAACGTCCGGAGCAACTGCACGAACTCTTGTACCTCGAAGAAAGACGCGAAGGCGATTCTGATAAAAACAGTGCGGCGGATTTGGTTCCTTTTTTTCGATTTTTTTTTACTTCGTTCACCGCCCCTCGCCGGGCATAAGTAATAAGAATTTACAGTATAATATAAAGTGCTTTAATTGGACATACCTCGACATAACATAAGAGATATTATAGGTGAGTGACAAAGTTTAAGTTGTGAAGTTACCGTGATAACGCCAAGTCTTGTGCGGCAAAATGTTGCGGCAGGTAGTATCAAGCCGGCTTCGGCTACGTGGCTCACTAGATAGCGCAAGTGCGCGCAAACATTTGCCGGTTATATTTCGTTTCTAATAGTTGTTGCACGACGCTAAAATAAATAAACAATGCTGATAATTTCCCCCCGGAGTTTCTTCTAATCGTCGTGTCAAGTAGCGGGGAAGGCGTTGTTCAAAGTGCCATTTTTATTAGACCTTACTCTGAATGCGATTGTCATTTGTTTCTGATACTAAGGGTAAGCTGAACTAAAACTAACGAGGAGAGTAAGAATTATCAACGTAGTCTTGGCGCGTCAACATGCGGCCTTTGGCATTCAACAATTTGGCATACTGTTACACTTCTCCTGTTACTTTCTTCGAAACGTTTGTGTTGGAAAAGAAATGCCTGGCATTTAGGAATTTTTCATCATATTTTCGAATCGCTAGTTTCCTGGAATGCTTGCAACGAAGGTTAGTGTACTAGAGAAGGGCGCCCGCGAGACGGGCGTGCTAATGGCGGTGCAAACAGGTGCCCTTCTGGTATTGCTCCTCGACGTGTTAATAGATTTTCGGCTGCCTCGCCTCGCTTTAAATTACTTAAACACCGCGGTGTTTTGCTTAGCCATTTACGATGCGCTTCTTCTGTTTACAGCTCAAAACCTCCCGCTGCACGGCGGACTAAGCCAGGGAATTTTGTGATACTAGATATTAGAAACTATTAGATTATAAAAGCAAATATTGGTAACGACCTGGTTACGACTTGGGTCGTCTTAGTGCGAAGAAACTACTTAAACAGAACGGAAAGCGAAATGTCGCTGCTGCACGACTTGTGGGAGGACATGTCCACCGACTGTCTGCTCACCGAAGACATTTGGGACAAGTTTCAATTGCCCAGTTTGGACATCTCGAACGGGGTGTTCGAGTTCGAGTGGAACAGAGGAGAGTTTGATGGCCTGAAGTACTTGGATATCATGAATTCCAGCTTTCACGAATCCGCCGAGACTTCCAGAGCGGAGGAGAAGATCCGCAATCACGACTGCATGTGGGCGGGACACTGCGGTTCCAAGGAGCACTCCGTGGAGGACATCAAGAATTTTCTCATCAAACCAATTTCGTTGATGTTCCAACCGACGACGTGCCCTGCCTCCACCAACGCGCCAACGACGCCGGCACCTGCCGCCACCAAACAGTCACCCATCGCGCCCGGCAGGAGTCTGCTCTTGAAAACGCAACCACAGCAACAGCAACAATTGTACTTGCAACAGCAACTGCAACAGCAGCAGGGGAATCAAGAGCAGGAACAACAAAATGCTTTGTATATGCGTTATGAATCACCGCCGAATTCGGACGACGAAGAGAGCAAGTCGCACGTCACGCTGCATCAGCAGGACGAGAACAAGTCGATGGTCCTGCAATGTCTTCAGGAATACATCTCCGAATGCGATTTGGACGACGAGGACCTCGTGGATTACTTCAAGGAATTCGAAGAGGAAGAGATCGAGGAGACCAAGCCCAAGATCGAACCGAAAATGGAGCCCGAATCTAACGACGAAGAACCCGCTACCACTGTGAATTCGCCCAAGGCGGCGCCCGTCAAGCATTTCGATCGATCCGTGGTCATCTCCCGCTTCGTCAGCGATCATTGTTATCACAAGGACAAGAACGCCAGCATGCGAATGCCGGAGACGCCATCAGATTCCGGTAAGTTTTCTTTGAACTCGTATTCCTGCCGTCGCTCGATAATTGTCGGAATCATTTGCGCCGACATGGTTCGACTGTGCACGGACGGCGCCCGCAGGCCGACTGAACGAGCGCAAGCTAAAATAACTTCATCGTGCGGCATGCAAAGTCCGCCGCGAACTCGGACGACCTGAGCACCCACGACATATTAACCCAGATCGCCGCGGCGCGATCCGCCGCCGACAATTAACCAACGCGAAAATTGTAATCCCACAAGCAAAAATAGCGCCGCAGACGGACGGCCGCACAGCCAGCAGCCTTTCACGATCGACCGAAGCGACCGGAAACCATCCCGGACGCTCGACGATTTGTTTCGTCTCCGCGCTACCCTTTTCGGCGCGTTATGAAATGCAAATAATCGGAGTCTCGTAGCCGAACGAGTGAATGCGGATTGTAAGATGCGCGTTACCGGTTTAACATTTAAATGCGTGTCAGTTAAACGCCGGGACCTTGAGTCGGGCGCTACGCACGCGGCGATAAATTTAGGATCGCTTTCGCGCTAAAATTCAAACGGCGAGAAATGCACACTTCGGCGTCTGTTTGGCGTGTTTCATCTGGTTGGGATAATTGGTTTTGAAATCGAGAATCCGATGCGGTTTTTAGAATCGGCGCGCCGAGCGGGTCCTAGCTTCCGAGAAGGAATGTGGGACGTTGCGGAGATTAACAACGAGATAGAAATGCAAATTCTCGTGGGCGTCGTAGGCGAGCGCATTCTCCGATGCATCCAGCTCGGGGTTAAGCGGGCTCGGACGCTCTAAAATAGCCCGTGGCGCTTCGGACGCTTTCGAGCCGCAATTTTCTGCCGGCTAGGTGCAAATTATTTATATATTTCCAAATCGCGCGGCGTCTGCGGCGCCGGCTCGCGCCGCCAGACGACATCCGCTTGCCAACGTGGTCGGGTGGCGTATTGCAAATGATAGCGTGCGGCAATTGATAATTCGTTGGCGACGCGCTAGCGCGCGGCGCGACGGAATTTGCGGGCGCGCGTGACGCACGAGCGGCGGCGTCGCGTCGCCGGGCGTTTCCCGCCAACGTGCGCGCGCCTCTCTTGGCGCGCAGGATTACTACGCGATCCTTTTTACGCGCCGGTCGCGTCGCCCGGCGCCGCGCCGATCAATTTTCATTCAATTCACGAGCGCGCGCTCGCAGCGCCGCGTCGCGCGCACCGAACCCGAACGAACTCGCGAAACTCGGACGACGGCTCAGACGCCGACGCGCGCGTTCGGCGCGTAGTAGTGCAGACTCGTCGCTCGCGGCGTGTGGGAACGCTCCCAGACGGCGGACCACCACGCTACGCGCCAGATGTCGTAGCCGTCTCGCGCAGTTCTGTGCGAAACGGCGGCCGCGTAGCGCACGAAGGGGCCCGCGCTGCGCGACTCGCTGCGGATTTTCGTCTGTTTGTATGCGGCGGCGACGAGCGCACGCCTCTAGCGCGTTCGGTTCGATTCAGACGGTACAGGAAACGTCGCGAATTCTCGCCATTCACAAATCTCGTTTTTCTCTTTGTTTTTTTTTTGCCTCCTCTCCGCCGCGGTCCGCGGACGCTGGCGTCTTTACGATTCCCGGCACTGCCGAACGCCGTTAAAAAACAACCGCATAATCCTTCCCGGAATTTTGGTCACATGCGAGCCCGACGACGGCGCCGATGAATCACACGCGTAATTTCGCGCGAATTTGCAGCGTGACTTTGCACTCCGGCAAATTGGCGCCAACCGCGCCTGCATTTTTTGCGCGAAACTAACAATTGTAGTATTTTCCGGACATTTTCAACCGGCATATTTTTAGCCGTGCGTCGAGCTTTGCCGAAGTTGGCTCGTTGCATTGCTATTTTATTAGACGCGCCATTGGCGTCAACTTCGCGGTTGGCTTTAATTTGGGAATTCGATTACGGCAGGCATGATTCACCGACGCGCGTACGAGCGCAGTGTCTACGCCTACGCATTGAATGAGCCAGTCATTTCTTCCGGTTCGGGAGTGTGTTGGTGTGTCTGGTGTGTTGCTGTTTCGCCGGACGGCAATAACGAGATGAAATATGACATGTATTTTAGTCGAATTTGCAGCATCATTTACGGTTTTGGAGTAGCGGTAATGCGAAAGGTGTTTTTTGCCAGAAAACAGAAAAAATTTGCAGCATAATTATTTTTCGTTGCCGCCTCGTAATTTCGCCCAATTTTAGTAATTTGTATGTAAATCGAAACCAATTCAATTTTATATTTTTAGGATCGTAAGTTTGAAAATATAAAATATAATGTTCGTTGCCGCTCGGTGAAAAAACGAACGAAGGAACGGAAAAATGAAATACTTAATTATCATTCAATCTGTTTACAAGCAAACCAAGGGTGGCCTTTTCTAGGCCTTTTCGTGGCTTATAAATATTAACGTTGATATTAAAGCTCGGTGGTGCAACTCCATGCCTAGTTGTTAATGTGGTCCTAATTATGTAGATTTTTTTTCCTCCCGACTTGAAAGTTTTAACGAAGAAGATGTTCACCAATGCGTGACGACCTTCACAGCGCCAGCCTTATGCAACGCGTTAGCAGCTTTCAACTCGCCCGATTTGGGTGAAAAACCTAAACACGGTCGGCTGAAATGCGATGGGAATTAAGTAAAGAATTAGGTAAAGTGCGGGTAGGTTATTTAGGACTTCCGTCTGTTTCGGCGTTTAGATTCGGCCAAAACATTTATTCTCGAATGGAAAATTTAGCTAAAACTGGTAGAAAACGATGTTGGGGCACAAGCGCGACAGCCAAAGCCAAAGCACGAAGTCGTTCCTAGATGGTGGCGGACGTCGAGATTTTGTTGTCGCTTCAGCGCGTGCCCGCGTCGCGCTTTTCAGCTCGTTTTGCGTTTGTGCCTTCCGACGGCGGTGCGAGTGTCCATCGCGGTGTAAAATGCTCACCTGCTCGCCGGATGATAGTTGCGTAAGGAAAAAATACAAGCACCATGGTGGTCAAGACAGGTGCGACTGCGGTGCGCGTGCACCGAAGTAGTTAACTACATTGGCGTACGAATCGGACAACGCGTCGGAAGGAGAGAGCTACCCGCGGGAGTGTGCCTAATTTAAAGCAACGTCTTCTTGACGCCGCGCCGCGCCGGTTAACGGGGGCAGGTGCACGCGGGATGAACCGTGCAGGTCATAATATGATTTGATCCTTTAGAGGGACACGTCGACTTTAATTGTATCGTTGTGTGCAATGATTTCTATTCGACGACTACAGAACGCCAACGGCATCTAAACCGAGATTTTTACAACAGCGGTTTGTTACAAATGGACTAGTCTAGATTTTATGTTCCCAATCTTAGATAATGAGAAATGTAAATTTATCGCCACGTCGCGCCGTCGCTTGGATTTATATGGCCAAATCTCGACATATCTCCGACGACAGTTCTGATATAATATAAAACTGTTGAAGGATTAACGAAAACTGCTTTAGATGGTAATTTCTCTGATAGGAATATTCTAGTTTTGGGCGTTGCTCGGAATGCTACATTGGTAGTTGATATTATAGATCATTTGCATATTTATATTAATTCGGAACGATACCGGACGACCACTGTTCATTCGGATTTTTTAATGGATTGGTTATCAATCAGAAGATACTGTGATGTCTATAAAAACAAAATCGAAATTCAAATGTGTAAGATCTACTTAGGTGACTCGTCAAAAATTCGAAACTGGACGACAATGCTGCCGCTCAGCCTCACGCTTAGCAAATATCAAAAGGTGAAGCCTTGGTGCCGGAGAACACATTCCGTTGATTTGTTGATATCGCGATTTCTCAATCTTAAGACCGTTTGTTGTTCGCGGCGCGGGGAAACGGCGTCGTCGATCGTTTAATAATATCCACCAGCGGAAAGCCCCAGACGTAGATAAACCAATTTCTAATATGCATTCGCGCGAATGGGAAAAGCGGTCGCTCTAGATTTATGTCAATTTTTCATAAGCGCGCCAGCGAACGGCGTTTTGTTATCCCACTCTGCACCATAAGCATCGCACGCCGCACCAGAGCGATAATTCTTCTCGCTGTCGGTGCATTTGCACTTAAAAGTGCATGCAACCGATGCAACGACAATTTTTTTTTATCTCTTGCCGTGTACACCTAGGGGCGCGTGCATGCGAACGAAATATTTGCCGCGCTTATTTATAGCGGTGGCAAGGAGATGATTATCATTTAATTACTACCAGAAGGACTTTCTATTGTAATTACAATTGTCCCATTACTTATAGCTAAACGCGTGGTTGAAGAAGCCTTTCTAACTGCGATTTTTTCTCTGATCTTATCACATGTTCTTATTTATATAGCAAAACGCCAACAGAAATTTTCTCATCTTAATCAAACATTTTATTGTTTTTATTTTGTTTTGAAAACTTAAAGTGAATAAAAAATAAGTCTGCTTGTGTTTACGTACCACCCATAAATTGTATGAAAATAACTCAATTAAAAGTTGAGTTAATTAACGCAATTAAGCAAAATTAATTCTCTGTAACGGGGTTGACTGGCACGGGCGGAGTGTTGTTTCGTAGTCGAAACCAGACGTTGAGTAAGTGGTCTTCAGCCAAGAAAAATGCACGCTTGGGGGCGCTCGAAAATGTTATATATATAAAGCAGCGGTAATAAAATTTGGTCGGTTTCTCGCACGTACATCGCCGAGCCTGTAATTTACTATTCATATTTACAATGGATTAATTAAAGCAACCACCGCTATTACGGCTAAATGCCATTATAATAATGATGGCACTGCAACAATTATGCAATATTACGTTGTGCGATCGCAGGGTCGGGAAGCTAGTGGTCGAGAGAGTGGGAGCGTTAATTTGACGCTTATCTGGATATCTAGATGCTACACTAGTGGTAAATCTAATGCGGGTCCGAAGACAATTTACAACGCCCCACAGGAGGGCAACACGCAACAACAACAACAACAACAATGAGCGGCGCGCGCGCGCCCGCCTAACTATACACTTCAATAAAATGCGTGGCTGTGTGATACGGATGCCGGCCGACGTAAAAAACGACTGGCCAATATTGTAATTACGTTATTAACCGAGCCGAAATAGTGCGTCGCGCTCGCCAGTGGTCTTCCGCGAGTGGCTGCGCGCCGATGAGCGGCCGTACGCACTCGCGGCGCAAAAGCTATTCGTACCTGTCGTGCGAAGCGAGCCGCACGTTTCGAGCAGCAAGTCGTCGGTGTAGGTAGAGGTGCCTCCTTTTCCCGAGGCGCAGTCGGACCTGGCCCCAAGGCGCTTTCGCTTGGCCTTGGAAGCGCGACGCGGTTGCCACATGTGTGCGCGCGCGTGCGCGCACGCGTAGTATTTTACAGTGCGACCCGTTCGTAAAACTTTACCAATTTTACCGAGGCGCGAGACGCGCCACGACAATTCTACTACGCTTCAGCGCGCGCGCGTTCCGGCGAATCGCGTCGGCCGAAAATATTCATCGTATCGCCGATTACCATCTAATTAACAATTCGGTCGTCGTTATATTCATTCGCATATTTTAACAACTAAAAGTAAGGTCGGGAGGTTATTAATTTATGTATACGTGGCCGAATCCTTGCGTAACGCGCCTCGCCTGACCGCTCGGGCGAATTTCGCGCTCATAGATGGATTTCGTAACGGTGGTCGATGCTTCCATTTCAGCAAGCATTTACAATGTTTTTCGATTGATTAAAATTCACGCAAGAGCGCATGAATTTGTTGACATTCTGGGTATTAATTAAATCTGGCTCGATTTAATCTTTTAATGTTGTTAATCGCAGTTTACACAACTTTCAGTCCTGATATCTACGAGGGTCGCGCAGAAATGATGTTAGCCTCCGAAATGGTTGTGACATAATTACTTTGTAACTTATCTTCTATTTTTTTCGTAACGCGGTGCACGCGCAAAGTGTGTGAGTAAGGAGCTTCTGATTATCTATGACTTAAACGATACTTACGGTTGTTTAAATAAAATTTGGTTACCCTTGTTTTTCTTTAAATATTTTGTTGAGGTCATCTAATTACTTCGATTTTATGAACATGTAAGTAGTTATCAAAAATCTGGTAAGTTTTCCTGTAACATTCCGCGAAAGTTTGCGCTAAACGTTTATCGCCATTCAAATTTAACGATTGTGCATTGTAGGTGTTTTGTAATTGTTAGCGCGTTCAATCATTCGATCGCAATCGCAACCTTGGAATCGCTCGCGAAATTATTCAACATTGTGTGAATCTACAATACCCACTCGCACTTGCGTAAGTCGAGCGCTGATAAGAAGCGATCTCAATGTGACGTGTCCGCTGGCAACGCACGAATTACGCGTTCAAAAAACAATATTGCGTTTCAACGTTTCCCGCCAATTTCGGGCGATTCAAGCCGGCCGGATTGACGTACTACTACGCGCGCGCGCTGATAAAACTGAAAAGCCTTGACGCTGCGGCTCGATAACGTTATTTTAAGGATTTAATGGTGCTTATTGCGCTTTCAATTCGTACATCATTTACGCCAGTAATTGCGCATAATGTGACAATTTCCCGTTAGGGAAAAGTTCATCGTTAGCGGACGCGTAATTTTTTGATTAATTTCTAATTTATCATCGGTAAATTTCGTTGACATACAATGACTCACAGATTTTGCATGTCGCTTCCTACGTTCAATGTCAGTATTTCGAGCGCGCGTATCGCCGATTTTTTTTCGGTGCATGGCGCGCATTTTATTGCCGAACGTGTTTTCCGATTGTGTCCCGCGACAATGCATCGGAGGCGGCAATATAACAGCACATTAAATACAAGTAATAATATTAGCAGAGACCTCGGTTAAACATAGATACATAGTATTAGTATATAATTTCTGTTCCGCGGTGCACTTTACGATGGCGATTCAGCGCGTAGTACGATTGTAAAATGCGCGGCGCGCGTGCGATATTTTTAACGCCGCGAATAACTGGCGCCTGCATAATGTGCGCGCGCAATTGCTGCTGAATAAGCGTGCCCGGTAACGTGCGCGGCGTCGCAAATAAACGAATATTTGGGATTTACCGACCGTCTATATATATAATATATATAAAATATACACGCCTCGGTGAGAATTCCGCCTGTTTTTCGCACCGAGTTTAATTGCATTCACGACACGGCGCAATTCCTGGATGCGCACTTACGGCGAATCGCTTTTCCAGATAGTAGAAACTTGTGATTACGTGTGTCGTTTCGTGGTAATGTTGGAAAACTCGCCTTGAAATATGAAAATTAACGTTGTTATGTAATACAAGATGGGCACCTACGTCGGAATTATCTCGGTATTATTTTATTAATAATTCCTTGCCATCGTTATTTTGATATGGTCTTTTTTATTATTATTATGAAACGGAAGTGGCAGGTACGCAAGGAAACCAAGGTGCCGGCCAATTAAGAAAGCGCCGGACATAACTGAAATCTGCACCGTGCCCGCAATCAACATGTGCGCATACTCGGGCAATGAAATTTCGATTAATTTGGTCACGCGATCGCCACCGCAACCGTCTACGTGCAAGACAATCTATTAGCAGGCGTCTGGCTAACCGACGAGCGCGAGCAATGGATGAAGCTAGGTTGTCATTTGCGTGCGTACGAATTGCGAATCTTCAGACGGCGCATGCGAATTGTCGTCGATCCTTGTCGTCCGAACGCACCGATGCACATCGTGCGTGACCCCGTCGATTAGGCTGGCGGAACTCGGTACGCCAGACGTTTGTCGATTTAATTAATGACGCATGCATAAGTATGACTAAATTTTAAATCGTCTTAAGCGCACAGATGTGTGCGAAGTGTAGTCCGTCTTGGCGACCAATCAATTAATAAATTTCCGACAATTTTCATTAATTAATCCCATTATATTTACTTGTCTCGCATTAATTAGCTAATTGAGCGCTTGCAGCGAAATATCGCGCATGTTTTCCAGTCGATGGCGCGAGCAAATAGTACATATTACCATATTATTCAAATCATTTCGTTGTTGCTTCATTCCTTGCATGTATTAATGTGTTTGAAAATAGTCGATATTCAGACACCTCAATGTAACGCAGTTTCAGCTATTTTAGAACGCATTATTCAACGCACATGAATATTATTTAGTGCTGATAAATGCCGCATTGAAATGGAAGCGGAAGGTTATGCAGAAAATAATTTATTTCAATTGTTTTTATTTTAAATGTCAAACACATGGTATTCGATTACGGTGATTTTATGGACATTCTCTCTCGTTGATAGTCGAGCTTTTGCTTGAATTCTAATTGTGTGTTGAGAGGGAAGTCTTGTCTGCGACAGAAAGAGGATAGTTGTAAATAGGCATTTTATTTTACGTCGAAAGTGGTCGGTTGTAACACGCGCAGAAATTGTTACGTAAATTCATTCATTTCACATGTCTGACAGGCCACGTCACATGAAATCGATTGATACATTCCACACCGGCGACACTTGTTCGCGGACTGTCTGTCGTGTACACACACACACATACACGCACATGAACACAAACATTTTCCCGCATGTTTTTCAATTCTTTCCCTTTAGAGTTTTCCAGAAAACACGTGAAGACCGAAGGGGCGCGTCGCATTTTTTTTTCACGATTCCCACGTTTTTATCTTTCGCTCCATTTCTTGAAGGGACTGGCGGCAGTCGACATGAAACTAGCGGTTGAAAACCGCTTTTAATTTATCATTTAAAAAACACGAAACACTGAAAGTGCGTGGCACAGTCACAGTGGGCCCACTTTATGCTGTTTCTCACGTATTTCCGGATTAGTAATCGTTAGATCTTCCTGTTTATTTAATTTTAATGCTAAGCACATGCGCTTTGACCTAGAGATATATCTTCATGAACAAACGCCTGGTGCCAAAAATTAAATTATATAGTAAATATGTTTATGTACTCAAGTAAGCAATTAGTTTTCTTGCTACGGTCGATATTTGGCTTAACAACTCCAGACAATTTCGCCCTTCGACTGTATTTGGGAGCTCGCTGCATTTACTCCGCATGCATTCGCGATTGTTGTGCGGCGACCTAATTTACGAAATTACCTCGCGATTTTGAGGAGTTGCAATTGTCCTTGTTCTCGCCGCCGCCGTCGCCACTCGTTTGCGCAGTGCGCATAAAGGTGGAGTAATTAAAAAAATTAAATTGGCGTTGTTCGTCTGCGGGCTATCTCGCGAGCATTGTGCGCATCGAACATGTCTTGCCCGTTTTCCTTTTTTTTATACACATTTATATGCATACGTGCGCGCACCATCTTAAGGCACCGAACGCTCATTAAAAAACGAAAGTGCAGGAGACCATAAACCTCCATAATATTAATACGTAAATTGTTTTAATGCGTCTTAATGAATACGACGCCATGCATGGCGAATGAATAAATCCACACGCAAATGCGAAGCGTGCGAAGTGTAACAAAACAGTGCGGTGTTTTAAAAAGATCATAATATTGTAATTGGCCATTAATTTGATAAGCGATGTTATAAAATGGCGCATCGCACGCGCGCCGCGTGTGTCGTGCAAAAAAAAACCTGATCAATTTCATTACGCTCAAACAACCTTTGATACTTGATGAAAAACGCCGTACGTTACTGCTCGTTATGTCGAGCAACGTTTGCGTTCGCCTCAGGTTCAAGATATGTTGAAAAATAAAATGTCAATCGGTTTCGTTTACAACTTACGCAATTGCTGCATGCTCATTGAAGTCCCGATAAGGAAGCGCGTATCGGATGTTCAGCGGTTGTTTCGATTTTGAATGAATGGCTTCTTTTATACCAGATTACATAAGTGTCGCGCGCGCACTTCAATGAAGTCTACAAATCTCGTAATCGTGCGTTCGCTTCTAATCTCGACAGTTTTCTAAATTTATACGCGTCGTACATTTGGGGATGTGCGTATTCAAAATAAAGTTGCTTCACATCGTTGAGCGGCGGCGACCTTTCGAACTTACGATCACGATATGCACGTAAATCGGGCGATAAAAATCATTGCCACAATTCTAATACGGTGCAAGAAGTCAAGTTTACACCAGCGCGCCAGGAGCGGAATTTTCGCATGGACGCTCGTCGCTCGCGTATTAATAGCGCGTTTTTTTACAACGCGCCGCGAGTGATGCACGTGGGTGTTTGAACTGTCTGTGTGTATTTTGGCGACAAGTTTGAATAATTACGCCCGTTCTAGTTTTCGGTGCAGACGCGCGCCGCTCGACATACCTATGTGGTCACGCCAAGACATCGAACCAGTTTTTCATCGCCGTTTGAAGTTCGTTGTCCTGGGCTTAATTTAAACCGGGAGGTTCGGCATAACGCGCGCACCAACGTGCGGCGGCAATTTCGCGAGCGCCGAAACTGGCGGCAACAGAAAAGTGACTTCAAAGCGAATTCGAAACGAAATTAACGGAAATCGAAGAGGGCCAGCACCTGGCGGTTTACAGGAAAACACGTATTGCTCGTAATGCGTATGAAAGGCCAAACGTGTGCGAGAACAGAGGAGGATCGTGCCCGGAGCGTGTCCGCACTTTGAATCGCCCGAAATTATGATTGGCACTGACGGGACGCCCAACAATACCCCATAATTGCGATTTAAATGAAAAAAGGAAAAGGTCGATTTTTTTAACCATACTTAACGCTTGCTGCATGGCACATTTTTGACGATGACCTGGCGCTCGATTAATCGATTGTTCTCGTTTTAATGACCGCGCGAGTACGCTTTTCGGCTATCTCTGCCCGACGAAAGAATTCGATGCAAATGCGCCTCCAATTAGATTCACGAAAAACAAAAAAAAAAACGGAACGAAAAGAAAAAGAGAAAAGACGCGGCGAGCAACCGGTTTCGTGGAACGATATCAATCGGCGGCGATCGAGTCGGAGCTCGCATTTGGCCCAGGAAATTAGGCGTTGGTCGGCGCGGCGCTCTTTTACAATTCTAATGCCGAAATGTCATATCGATACAGAAATAAAGTGGAGCGATATTATAAGGTTTACAGTTAAGTTTTTGTAGCTGGGCGTGCGTTAAGTCGATTGCTTTCGGCCCGAGCCGGTTCCTCGCATCCTAGTGTCAGCGACGGAGAGAAAAAAATGGTGTTTTTGTCGTCGAGTCATCGTCGTCGCGTTCAGTGGTATTTGTTAGGTGATAAGAGTCGACCTGCGCGTCGCTTTGGTTGCTAGGACGATTCGAGTTTTTTTTTTAGGGGGGCCCAAATAAATGTGCGTAGATAAGACACGTTCGGTTCTTTTCGATAGACGCAAGTGGCGTATTATGGAGTTCGGCAGTTTTAAATGGGCTCAAGGTCGGCGTTAATCCGTTCGCGAGGCGCAAGAAGCTTCTTTATTCGGCTGTGGCCCTGCATGCGAATAATAATAGTGGGCTTATATTGAAAAGAGTCGTATCACGCGCGCATTTCTCGCGCGCGTCCTTCCTTCAATGGGCCATTCAACTTGGCGCTATGGCGCTCGTTTTGAATACGCGCCGACCTACGTCGCGGCGTTAGTTCGCGAAGGTCAGTCGTTTCGAGTGGCGAATCGACACCTTCGACTCGGGCTAAACCATGAATGGGATGCTCACGCCCAGGTCCACTCGACTCCTTCGCGCAACCGCGTCTCTCGACTGACTATCGCGCGAGCGCTCGACTGGCGTAAGTTTACATTCGTCACTCGATTTCGGCTCAGCGAAACGCTCATTTTCACTCACGAATCGAGTGATGAACACCGGGCAACGTATCGCACACATGACTCACCTGCGAACATGCGACGCATCGCAATTGTTTTGTGTACAAACAAACCGCGTCAGACCGCCACCCATAGCGAGTTGTGGCAGAGCGGTCGTTGTGCGTACAGGATTCAACAAGTCTCGACATGTCTCGTCTGGGAAGCAAGCGCGTTCCTTCCTCATGCCACCACCCGCTTGAAGGTCTTGTACGGGCGCGTTCGGACAGGACAGGACAGGTCACGTCTGGTTCGCCGCTAGGCTTGCAGAAACGAGAAACAGCTGTGCCGCGCGCGCATGCACTTCCCCTTCGAATGGCATTTGCATGAATCGGTACTAATTACGCGCGTGCGGTGCGACTCTTTCTTCTTCTTCTTCTTCTTCTAGCATTCGTATCGGAACGTGCCGACGCGCCGACATTCACCGCCGCGCATACCTGTGCCGGCCACTCGGCAAATAAAACGCGTGTCGGATTCGCGCATTCGGCCATTCCATGCGGATGCGTGCGTCGCGTGAATTGATAATCGACTGATTGTGCATTATAATCGGCGGAAGCGTAATCCAACACGAATGCGTCGTGTGACAGGCATTGAATTCACATTTTTTCCAAATGAATAACGCCAAGTGTGTGGAAACCTCGGCGAAGAGGCTAACAGGTCTGTCGATTCTAATTAAATTAAAACGCCGGGACCTACGCTGAGTCGTCGCCTTATCGTCGTCGGCGGCGTGAAAAAAGACCTCATAGGAAGAATATTTTAAGTCGCAGGCAATTCATTAAGCGTCTCATAAGTATTCGGCGTTTCACTCGAATTGTTTTCGTGTTGTCTTCGGCCAACACGCTGCGAGAGATGGCTTATCATCGTGTATTACGAGGACGACTTTTTATTTTAATTGCGACCATATTTGAATATTGAACTCGGCCCGCGCTGAAGAATGGGCGCACACATTTGGCATTGAATATTTGTTTATGGCGTTGATAAATAACGTGGCGTGTGTTTTTAGTGCTTTTTAATGGTTGCGGCAGAACGCCGACGATTATTTGTGCTAATCGTGTTCGAATTTGTGTTTTCGGCGATTTTCGCAAACGCAGCATAACTCCATGCGCATCATGTTACGTTTATTATTTTGTACGATTCCAAAGTGCGACTCGTGGCGCAATTGCATTCTTGATGTTTTCCTTCGTGTGTCTTATCTCGGCCGACGGCGTTTATCACCGAAACTAAAATTTGCTGATAAGATGAATATTAAATTTTCAGTAAGAGTAAATGTTTAGCGTGCGCTGTAGGTCTTGGCGAGCCAATGAACTTAGGTCGTAAAGCGTCGTGTGTACCTTACAATTATGTGTGACGATTTTTCGTATTCGCCTTATTTCCGAGGCTTCTTCTTCTCGAACTCAAACTCTCCGTCTGATTTCGTGACAACACAAACAGGTGGCATCGTCATTTGTCCTGTGCTTGCCACATGGGAGAGATTTCCTTTTAATCATACACACATGCGGTCGGCCGCCTTTGGCTACCTGTACAAATAACGTGTTATTAAAAGAATAGGCGTGGAGGATGTGAGGGTGGATCAAGTCCGGTGTCTCTTAACGTGTTCGTAAGCCTATTTGTTGGCGCATT
The DNA here is from genome assembly GCA_027574965.2 of Ecitophya simulans. Lineage (NCBI taxonomy): Eukaryota > Metazoa > Arthropoda > Insecta > Coleoptera > Staphylinidae > Ecitophya > Ecitophya simulans. Next base: position 17,771 of record JAODGE020009638.1, read on the forward strand.
CAATTGAAATATCCCGTTTGTAACATTGTAACAGTAATATTATGTCGTCCTAAACGACGTGCTGTGGTTAGTGGAACGCTTCTGTTACTTAATATGTTGCGGGCGCTTATCTTGCCACTTCTTATCTAAGATCAACACCACATACAATAAATTTTTCTGTGTATTGAATCTTGAAGGCTAGATGAGCATTTATCGCGCTTCGAATGTGATAAAACTTGCGTTTTCATTTGATTCGAATAAACAGGAAGTAAACATAAGTTGCACTGCATTCGTGGACAAATAGTACGGAAATTTGTGTGGAATTTACCAGCGAAATTCGCGCCGAGTCTATGATACTAAATTATCTAATTGATAATGTAGCTTTAATTGTAATAAATTGCGGTCGTTATGACTTAAATACAATGAATCGAAGAGCACGTTTCGCGTTTTCTTTCCGTTTCCTGTTTTCTGTTCTGTTACAGAGGAAGTTGTGGTTGACGTAAAAGAAAATGCACGGCCGGTGGTGATAAAAAATTGTTTTCGGTGGGCAATTTGGCGGTTTTTATAATTGGGCACCATTTGTTACTGGCACAATGACTGGCTCCCGACAGGTGTCAGTCAGGTATACTAATTAAATGTCGATTTGAACGTCACACTGATTTTATTAGCAAAACAAGATGACGTTTTGCGCGATGCCGTCAGATCGTAGCATCATGTTACCTTTCACCCTGGAGGAAGCCATAAAACGTTATCTTTGTACTGTACAGCGTTACTTGGAAACCGCGCGAATTAACACGTAAAATTAATGAGTGACACGACAGTGAAACTGAAGACATGCCGCGAAGATTTCTTCAGTAGGCAAAAACCACGCGCAAGCAATGCCACACGCATTCAATTGCATGCGATGAGCGCGAGGGTCGGACAAATGACGCCGTTTGAATTTTAACGTCCTTTCCGAAATTGCTTCGCGTGGTTGACTTGTTTTTTGTCTTCTTTCCCGACTCCGCCAAGTTCATAAACATTCAAGGCGACTCATCGCCGATTAAAATAATCGTCTATCGGGGCGCTGCAGACATGCTGGAATCTAATTACGATTTCGTGTTCCGCGTAACAAGCGCAAAACAACAATGCGCTCCGCACGTCGACCGAAATTGTTTTGGCGCGCGGTGCGCTATTTCGTGCGGCGGTTTTATTAAACAATTTCGGCCACGTCTAGACGCGGGCGCGCCGGCCATTCGTCGTCGGCGAGCGCGTGTTTACGCGCACGAAAATCGTTTTGCATGATGACATGATTAGGATCGCGCGGCGGCATCATGCAACAACAGAAACAAAGCGCCCGGCGTTTCAACAAAAAATGTAAACAGCGAACGTTTGGCGGTCTTGTTCGGCGCGAAGATTCTCTGAAAGCCGCCGCCGCGCCGCCGAACCGCTCGCGGCGTTATAAATCTGCGTTTTTGTCTCGCGTTTTTATTTTCTTTTTAATTCGCTGGACAGCTACAGGGTCACCGATGAGCGTCCGGCCGCGACCCACTGTGTCTGACCAAACACCCGCGTCGTGAATTAAATGAAACGCCGCGAAGTGGTATCCGCATTTTCTAGCGGATTGAAGCGCTGGTTAATTAAAGACAATCCCACGCGCGCGGTTCAGCACTTGGGCCGTAACAATAACATCGGCTGTCTAGTCTGGTTGTTTTTTAACAAATACGAGTGTGTCAGTGCGACACTTTTCTCTTCTATTTATCCCTACAGCTTACCCGGGATTGCATCAACAGTAATATATGCGCATTTTTATATAGAAATTCTATTTTCTAATTTGAAGGAAACTTCGTATATTTAGTGAAAACACGCTTAGGCTGTGTAACACGTCTGCATTACTGTACTGGAACTCAACGGCGTTGGGCTTAGGCAGCGTAAAAATAGATAAGTCATATATAATGCGCAACTCTCTGTGAGTTACCATAGAATTTCGGTAACCTTACCTTCGCAATGAAGTAATGTGTCAAATTAATTGAAAGGTATTTAAATCTACTATAAAAGTTGAATAGTATTAGATTCGAACTTGAAACAACTTATCCACGCATACTTAATTAATTCGCTGAAGCCTTGTCGAATTTTGAAACCAACGTCGAAAGTGAATGTGGACGAAGTAGGTCAATAAAAGTGGATTCCACCCGAATCCTAACAGCGGTTTGATTGCTTTACCGAAATCGGTGCTTCCGATCAGAGATTTGAAATAATTCAAGCGACTTGTTTGAGGTTTCCGATATTTGTACCCGAATTGTGGGAAACTAGGAAAAAAGTAAGTGGATTAAATAATAGTCGCGTTTGTAAGTTGTGTCACGTTGGCGCGATGCTTTTTACTTGCAGCTCATGGTTAAACAGGTATATGCGATTCAAAAGCAATAGAAATGGTAATAGGGAAGTGGAAAGAGGTAGAACCGGGCGCGGCTCCGCGCGTCCGATGAATACAAAGGACGAGGAAAACAACGCGATGTGGAAAAATAATAAGTTGTGCCGAAAGAACATCGCGCGCTCTCGGCGCGCAGCAGCTGCGCCAACTGCAAGATAATACAATATTCTTTCTCTCGTTCCTCCAACAAGTATCCGCATTCCGTCCGTCAAACGTTGGGCAAATAAGGGCACAGTTCGTGTTATACATTTGTCATTTTTTCTATGCGAAATCCGCACCTAATCCGGACGGCTAGTACATCGAATGCATTCGGCACCAACCGCATGCGCAAGTCGGAATGGCCGAGATGCCGATGAATGCATTTTATGCCTGTTTAAATGGCTTCCTCTGCAACGGCGACAGCCGCTTCTTCAAAATATGCCTTGTTCCGCACCCAGCGTCGTCGGATGAATAGGTCCGAACCGTTTGGCGTTTTGTGTGGTATTCGTGGAAAACGACCTTGGGGCGTTGCTGAAAATGTGAAATTTTCCAATTGTATTCGGCAGAAAAGATGTATGCATCGCGGGAACGCCGAGCGAGGCGTGATTATGTGCGCGGCTCCAGCGTGAAGGTTAAATAACCGAAATTTTTATCTGGTTATCTCGTTAGCAACAAATCGTCTCGGGATTGTCACAAGTTGCAAGCGGTGCGGGGTGTCGCGCGATCGCAGTGCGTGCCGGGTCGGTTGGCAAGGCGGAAATTTTGCGTGGATCACTCACTCACCGGCGCACGGCAGTGTTTCTAATGTCTGTTGGCGTGGACTCAGAGAAACTCCTGACGCCTGCCGCCAACTTGGCGCGTTCCGATCAAAGTGCGTATACATGTCTGGCTCGGAACGCGCGCGCGCCTTTTTCCGGCGAATGTCGCCAACGATCGCAAATCTACTAAGCGCAACGCCGATCGCGCCACTACGACGAAGTTCACAGTTGTAATGGCACTAGTCGCTTTTTTATAATATTCAAGGCCGACCGGCCGACGCGCACACGTGTTTCGCATATCGTTCGTTTCCTACTGCGTGCTTCGAGCGCGACAAGCGCTGCCCCCGCGCAATCCTCACGCACCTAGCCACGCACATCAGAGCTACGAGCGAGAATACGTGAATAAAATTTACTCGAAACGTCTGGTTTTAAGATAATTTCTTGATTTTAGCAGTTTATTTGGTATGGATAATTTATAAGATTCGCGATTTTATATCAAGATAATATTTCTAAAAACATTCTTACACCCAACTAATTAATGAACAGATAAATATATCGTTCGGTTTGGTCCACATTGGGTTCGCGTACTGCGCATAACGTTGGACAAAGAGCGTCGGAGTCAGGAGAGGATAATGGCACTTGGTGTAGGCTAGACGCTCGATGACGGAGGTCAATTCCCCACTGCGACGACGGGCGGCGGCGTCGGCGGCGGCTGCGACGGCAGCGACTGCGACGGCGGCGGCACGAAATGGACTGCGGCGACGCGCCTCGTATATTTAGAGGCGCGTCGACTCGATTATACGCGCGTCTCACCTCGCTCACACGCGCGTCTACATGTTTGGCATTGCAGCATGGTGACGCTAGAAAGCGAAACGCAATGGCCAGTCGCGTTACTACATCGGTCGCGTTGACACCTCGGTGTTTCTCAATCTGTCCGAATTTTTCACCCATGCGGGTGGACGACATCAGTCTGCGAAGGTGCTAAATTTATCGTAGGACATTCCGCTAAAGTAAACCAGACTAGACTAGAATGTTGGATAGCTTTAATTAAGGCCCGAGGATTTATTTGAATAGATAATGACATAATTTCGAAGGCGTTATTATTTCGAGACGGTCGGACCGTCCAAAAAGTTGCGATGCTAACGACGCATATTGGCGTAGTTAGCGTCGTCGGGCAGTTTTCGCTTCCACATTCCTTTGCGGTCGATCTTAAACGCAGAAAGACACAGAGAGAGAGAGACACGCAAGCGTTCGACGCGGCCAAAATGCTAAACATGTGACCGATACCATTGCCCCGCGCGAGAGGACACCTATTCCCGCTATTGCCACACCGCACGACCGCGCCGACGAATTTAATGTGCGCTTACGAAAGTTCATTCATTCACAACTGTAACGTCCGGCTGCCCACGCGCCCCCACGTTCTTCCCTTAGCATTAATAAGGCGTAATCGTTAGCATTAGCGAAGCCTCGTACTCGATTATTCTTCGCTTCGCTCCGACGCCAACGCGTTCTGCAGCGCGCGCGCGCCTTCAATAAGACCGTTCGATTCATTCATTCGCTGCTCTGCGCCGTCGTCTTCGGCGCGGCGCGACCGGCGAATCCAGGAGTTGTCCAATTAGAGAATTAAGACCTAAAGCGGACAGATGGACGAATAGTTCGCTCATTGTAGTTTGATTAATTAGTTGTTTTTTTTCTGCATCGCAGACCGTTAGTCGAGGAAAGAAATCTTTCAGCGTGCCGAACTCGGACGAGCCGACAAACGCCGTGTTCCACTCGGAAAGAATGTGAAAGGTCGTTCGGCGGATCCAGTTTTAGAGAACAACATTCTCTTATTCTAAAGAAGCGCGAGACTCGAGCCGGCCGCACGTATGGAGAGAGTTACGTATGCGCGCGACGTGCGCGAGCATCAATTCTTTAATTACGTGGTGGTTTTTTTCTTCTCGTAATTGACATTTTTTCTTATGCGATTTTGGCGACAGTTTCTCATGTTATTTTTCCCACCGGCTCGCAGAGTCTAAATACTGTAAAATTTATAACGCACACTCGAATCCAAGAATTGTCGCGTACAAACGCACGAAATAGATAAATGCCTTCCTTTGCCGAGTTGCGTGCACGGTTCATTTGGTGCGCAGGTAGGTGTTTATTTGGTGAGATATTACCTGCAGACTATTTATGCGCCGGGTTTGAATTGTGCAGGAGTTTTCTCTTGAATTCGCCCATTCATGCGAACCAACGGAGCGCACATGTCGGTTGCTTTCTTTGGAGTTCCGAGTATATGCGCTGTAGGTGCTTTTGGGTTGCCACAAAAAAAGAGAAAACGGCGCCTGATCGTCGCTTTATTGCTAGTTTTTTTTTGTATTGGGAGGTGCGTTTCACGGAATTATTTATATAGCAACTTCACCTCTGAGATTCTGTTATAATCTGATATACGTCGGACTATTTTCTCGACTTTTTTTTTGTTTAATGCCAATCTTTGTTTATTACAAGCGCAATGGTTGTTGTTTCTTGGCACATCGGTCCGCATGGCGATTTCCAAACGCTACGGTAGGGAAGTAAATATTTGATTGCCGAAACTTTCTGGTGGATCTTTTCGAAGGGCGCCCTATCTCGATCTGTCACTTGCTACATTATCAACGATGTGACTGTGTTGATACGAGTTTATTTGACTAGAAACGAAGTTCGTGTAATGTGCCATCACGAAGTTCTCGCAACGCATGAGGCGTTTCGAATTAAAACTGTTTATCTTCTTAGGTAACAGCCACACGCTGCAATCTTGGGTCGTAGCGTATGAGAAGCAGGGTGGCTGATGGACAAAGAAAGCGGCTCGTTGGATTCTGCTAAAAGTGGCATAACTCAATTTTCAAGTTTCAAGTTCGACTCGCAGCTTTGTGGCTGGCTCAATAGATAGGCGTTCTGAGCGTCTATCTCGGAAAGATAGCAAAATCTCGGTATTTAGTTATAATGAATGGGCGGTCACAGTTCCGAGAAAAGCATTGCTTTGGGACAGCAGGTAGATATTCGATTTCGCACAAGACGCTCTTGGAACGTCGCTTCACTGACACGACGGAGGTTTTGTCGGAGGAAAGATTCCACTGCCTAGAAGATTTTCAAACGCGTCGTTTTCTTTTACAAATACTTATTTATCATCCAGCGTTACTAATTGATCCTAATGAACAGTATTTTGGATTATCATACATGAAAAGCGTTAAATTTGTTTGCTTTTTACTACATACATTATAGGATTTTATTTCTTTTGCAGAGGAAGAAATCGACGTTGTATCCACCGATGACAAACACATCCTTTCCCAGCGTTCCGTTTGCGCATTGCCAACGAATCCAACGACAAGAGACCGACAGCAAATACAGCAGACAATGGCTTCCGCCATGAATATGAACGGAATTCGCACGTTGGTACCACGCAAACCTGGTTCTGGTAGCGTTGAGCATTCCCCTACGAAGCGTCGTCCAGACGGCCGAGGGATCAAGCGCAACCGCCATCGAATGCCCATCTCTCCCTACAAGAAACAACGCGCCTACAATGTACAGCCCCTGAGCAGCGACAGCGAGCAGGAACCCTCGGAGAAACGGATCGAACACAATAACATGGAGCGCCAACGACGGGTGGACCTCCGGAACGCGTTCGAGGAACTCCGCGTTCTGGTCCCCGAGGTGAGCAAACGCGAGCGAGCGCCCAAAGTTATCATCCTGCGAGAAGCCGCTGTATATTGCCACAAGCTGACGGACGTGTCTGAGGACATAAAGCGGCAGGTCGAAGAGATGCGAAGACATCAGAAACGCCTGCGAATGCGACTGTCGCAGCTGCGCCTCAGTTTGGCGCCGAAGCACCGATAAGAAGTGGTAAGGAGATGCGAAACACTGAATTAGGCGTGTCATCTTCAAGAACTCCGCGACATACCAAGGTCAATGATATGCAGTCGCAAATGTGCAAATCGCTTTTCGTCATTAAAAGATCAAATATTAAAAACGCAAACGCATTGATCGTCACTCTTATAATGTAACTACCTACAGAACTTACAATAACAGAAAAGTTGAATTGGAGAAAAGCGCGCAAAATTCAACACAAAAATAATATAACTGTGATTTAATTAAACATTTCAACGTATTTTTGTTTTGTTTGTTTTAATTTTATTTTTGAATTAAAGGATAATCTTTTTAGTTTTCTAACGTGTAACACTGAATACAATGCAAATCTTGTATGTTGATTTCCGCAAAACTTTGTTGTCGAGTAGGCATCAAAGCACATTTGATTATTTGGCATATAAAGGCTCAATTTAATTTTACACAATAGTTTTCTTGGCGATCGAAATGCAAGTTTCGTTTTCGTTTACCTAATAATGTTAATTTTGTGTTTCTCGCATGTATATATTATACAGTAGTTCTAGAATGTGGAAATTCATTTCAGTTAAATTTTCGGAACCACGTTAATTTGATTGGTATAAATTATAGATTTAGAGACTATTAATAAGCGCGCCTATAAACATTTCGCGTGAGAAAGTACGGATCGCGCAAGCGAACGGAATCGGCTCAACAACTGTCATTTGTAAATAATACGACTTAAGTTTTTTTTTTATTTGTTCGAAAAATACCAATTTTTGTTTGGTAGATTTTGTTACTTTGTTACATTGTTCGTAATTTTTTTGTTTACACGATTCTGACGTTAGTGGTAGTTCATGTGTTTAGTGCAAGTCTCGAGTAAATTTAAGGGCAACACAGGAAACGAATGCAAGATATAACACGCAAGGTTCTCGACTACATAAGTTTCTAACGCTCATCGCATCTACTTGCGATGTTATTCGACCGGTTACAAACAAAACAATAAACAACGGCCAAACAAATTCGCAATGCAATTTGGCACATTGATTTTAACACGCAAACATGCAAAAACGAAATATAAATGGCAGCTGACATATGATATGATTATTCATACTATAGGAATATATTTTACGAATTAACATTTAGTAAGAAATATCATAATATCATAATTTAGTAATATGGTACCTACCCATGATGTGATATAGTTTTTAATATAACGATTTATTGATTAATCTAATACACGAATGAACGTTTCGACGTTGGAACTACATACAAAAATGCAAAATTTATATATGACTAACATTTAAATGTGGAGTTTTTATGTAAGGAATACTTCCAAACTGAATAGAATAGGATGCAAAAATACAGAGGGCGTGACTGCAAATTGGGTGTAATGATAGTCACATTGCTAGCTTAGTATTTTAGTTAATCCGAACGGAGATGCGATATGGCGACGAATTCGAGCGATTCGATTTTCATGTTTACGTTTTTATTTCTTTTATTGTGCGCTTAGGTTTCCTGTGAGATATTGATTGTTGTTGTCAGTTGTTTGAGCTCGTTTGGTAGAAGGCATTGTGTTTTGTTTTCATTGGATAATATTATTGTTTTGCTACGTGCTGGCCCAAGACACTTTTACATTTTTACTCACCGTCAGCATACGACGCAAACTGTACACTGAAAACGTTTGGTATACCTACTGCAAACCAAAACTTACTGATATTGACGAACTACTCGAGAATGAATTTGAAACGGTCTTCCCAGTGCATTGAATTTTGCAATACTGCAACAGAAATACTTTATATTTATTCTGAATATATCTTACAATACATTTACGAAAAATGAATATTCGAAAATATATTAAAAAGTATGATGTAAGCATACACTTGCTAGAAGCTTATGGAACATATTTAACGTATAATGAAGAATAAATCTACGAATAGTTCTTATACTTACTATTAGTTAGATCAAGAGAATTGTTGTGTTCATTAGTACTATATTTTACAGTATTTTATACGATATTTTGATACGACGTGAAACAAAAATACAAAATAAAGCAACTACTACATGAAATAATGCTGACAAATGAAAATTATATTTATATACAAAGACGATAAAAAATGAAACAAAAAAAGAAGGAAAATAATCAAAAATTAATAAATATGTGGAACAATAATCTCTAGTTTTTACACTACCGAGAAAGAGTTACATAGAAAATGAAAACAAACGAAGCGAATTATAAAAGTCTACTTAAAAGTGTTTTAGCGATTCTACTTGCTCTTACTGGTGCATTATTTTCTCACCTTCACAAATTACTTCACGGTCGAATTGATTAGGCATCGCTGATGATTTATAGATGAATTATTTTTTACATAAGATAATGAATGGATAATGATGATATGTACCTGTGATCCTCGCGTTAACCAAATATGTTATTGATATTTAATTGATGCTAATGTTTAATAGTATAGTTCTACAAAACTCATAACTACAACACACAATGCACCCGTAGTACGCTATGAAAAAGGGGGAAAGTAACGCATTACAGTACAAGGCAAAGATAAATTATTTTCGAAATGCACAACTGCGTAGTCGACGCAATCTAACATCTGGGCAAATAACGTGACAACGACAAAGGTAATGATAACAAGAAAAGAAAAACCCACAAAATGAGAGCAGAGCAATTCTCGCACTTGATCGACTAAATGCATAATATCTATGTGTACATGAATACGGTTTTCTTGAACATGTGTTAATTAATGTAAGTTAACGTAACATTTTTATGCTTTCAATCGAAGACGATTATAATTTTTTTATACCACAAACAAATTAGACAAATGAGAAATATGACGGAGAATATGGGGAGAGAAAATTTACAAGAAAACCAGTGAATATGTGACCAACGCAAAACAAAATTGTATATATCTGTTTTATGTTATTATTTGTACTTATTTTCTTTTTTCTCCTTTGCAAATTTATATTATGATTGTAGCAAGAGTTTATACAACTTTATAAAAATGTAAAATGAAATTATTTGATTTTTCACCTTTGGGTAAAGTTTTCTTTTTGTTTTGTCTAACTATTATTGTAATAACTATATTTCTAATAATTAAAATATGCATAGACTATATAATAACACATCTATTGTATGCTGTTTAAAAATTGGTTTTAGTTCCTAAGAGTTTACAAAATAAATTGTTGATTGCTTCACTTGAAATTGGCTTTCTCGTTATTTCTTTCCATTTCAATTCCGTCTCTATATAATTTCTGTCATAACCATCAAGGTGAGTAAAAAAATCTTCAATGTTCTCCACGAGTGAGATAATTGAATAGAAATTATTTAATAAATGTTTCTATTCAGCACTCATTGCTTCAACGTTGCACAATGTTACTGAATTAATGTGTCTCTGCAAGGTCATAGGAATTACGTCAAACAACCGAAAACATGAAAAGTATAGCTAAAACAGGCATAAACAGGTAACTGCTACTCGCACACTGCTGAAATATATTACGTTTTACGGATCTATGCCAACATTTTCTATATCTGTAATAGTTGTAAACATTTTAGTCAATTATCAATATGATTAATAATAGAAGAGCGGAAGTGCCACTGTACAATTTTGTTACACACAATGAGACAACTGTAAATGCATCCGACCAGACACTCCACGATAAACACGATTTTCACGAGATTTTGAAACGTTGCACAATATGACGCACGAAATCTGCGTCACTAGCAACCAACACAAGTCACGAGCAGACGCGACACAACGATCGTTATTGAAGTAACATTTTATATTTTTAAGCCAATGGGGGTGTAATAAGTATTGCGACGTATTACACGACAAGCATATTCATGGCGCCAATCGTTCGAACATCTACACCATCGTTTTTCGAGTTTCATTTAAAACGATTGACACAGTATTTGCTTTCTGTTAATTACATACAAAAAATGTCGGTTCGGAAAATGCACGTAATTGTTTGCATATTAATCACGCAGAATACACGTGGAACGGCGCCAGCAGTCCCAGTAGTAATCATATACATAAAACGCGAGAAATTTTAATCAATATATAATCGACATATTACATTAAACAGCATTATTTCGATTTAACTTCTACGTTTAATTCGTTCTTCTTAGCTTCTCGTTCCTGTTTAGTAATACGCATTAAGGTCATTTTATGTTTTCTTGACTTTTGATGCACATCCCATTGATATGAACCGACAAAAACCCGTTTACATACTTCGCAAAAGTGAGTCTCGTCTTGCAAGTTTGCCACAGATTTAATTTTGAGTTTCTGCTCTGGTTTGAACTCACAAGGCGTCTCCGATATAAAGCTCTGAACGATTTTTATTGCTGGTGTCGCAATGTTTTCATCCCATTGTTCAACATTATCGGTCTTCAGCATGTACAACGGAGGAACCTGTAAAAAATTAAATTTACTGGTTTTTCGCGTTAGCCATGAATACGCATAATTGTGCTATTTACCTCCCTATCGTTCCTACCCAAAAATCGGTTCCTTACCCAGCGGATTTGTTTGCGGGCGTATCGTCGAGTTACTCGTTTCAGGACTTCCACGCCGTCTTCAAAAGCTGCTGTACCTTCAGGTGTTTCGCGCTGTTCGGCGTTCATCATTAGATATTCATGAAACTCTTTCAATCCGATCATTTGATAAATGCCTGTTGTATAGTCCGGAATGCTGTATTTCGTAAACAATTAAATGGAAAGTTTTCACGGAAAAATATTACACAATGTAGCATTTTAGTTACCTATCTTTGTTCGTGCAATTTGCGTTGTAATCATTGTGGAAATCTAAGAGTTCTTTAATAAGTCCAGCTTCAATCATAGCATCTACGCGTCTGTTGATAAGATCATCCAAAGTCTGTAAATCCCAGTGCAACCAGAATATGATTGTGTCCCTGTATCTTAATCCTCCTCCTTGGGAATTACCGCCATTGGATTGTTGTTCGTGTAAAATTTCGCTTATTTTACGACCTTTCTCTTCGTGTACTTCAATAGCCCTTTGAAACATAAAACGCAAACAATTAATTTTTAACTGACTTAATTTCATGTCTTGTCAGTCGTCCTGTTGAAGCAAAACAATAGCGTCTGAACGTTGTGAATGAGCTTTGTTTTCGGAAGTCTAGATTAGCGCCAAGATAATTAATCAATTCGAAATTATGAGTTTTGTAGCAATAACGTTTTTAAATTATAGGAAAACTGTAGAAACCTTATTATTTTTCGTATATTCTTAGGATGTAAGCGATTCGCCGTTTCGGGATCGAGTCTCTTCAGTTTTTCATGCAATTCTTCGCTCGGAACGTCTGGATTCTTTTTGCGGTATTCCCAAGGTTTCGTTTTAAGAGCATCGCCTGGTTTATCAACAAGTATATTCCACAAGAGTGACTCAATGTAGTAATTTGTACCACCAACAACAATTGGTAACTTGTTTTCCGTGAGTAATTTGTCAATCTGATTACTAATAGGAAATTATTTGAAATATTCATTGCATTTGTAACCATAATATAAATGCAACTAATAGCTGCCTTTAGAATTTTAGTTGCAGTTTATAAATCTAAAAGAGTTGCCTTGTTACATTGCATTTGCATTAATCAGTCAAAATCTTATGTACACCCAACAAATAGTTGCTTTATCAACTGCAAGAAAGTACAACTATAAACTATAGTGTAAACTAGTAAATGTTTTCAATAAACCTGTTATGACTTATTCTTAAACAAGCTACATTTAGACAAGTGCGCAATTGTATGTTTACATGTTTGATGTTTCCATAAGAGAATCCAATAAAATATGTCCAAGCACAAAAGGATACAATAGGAACTGCTTCATTTCTAAAATCTAGTACAGTGCATGTCTCACTAGAAGATAATTTGTCTATCATATGATGTGGTGCTACTGATCGCTCAGTCAGTGTAGGTTTGGCACTTATAATATTAAGGTTTTTGTAAATTTGCATGGAATCTGCTCCTACAAAACAATAAATACTGATTAAATACGTTTATTACTTTAAATAAATGGTTTCAAATGATTTTTACCAATAATTTCACCACAAAACTTCTTAGCTAAATCCAACGATAATTTTGTCTTCCCAGAACCTGTTGCTCCCAAAATTACAACCAGCGGTAGTCGCATAGACATTTCTTCGGCTTTTCTATTACTCATTATCACTCTATTTTAAACAAAATAAATTATGTAATATGCATTTTGTTGATATTAAACAAAATACGAAACGTGCTTGTACGAAGTAACCTCAATTATTTTCTAAATAAAGATAAAGAAGAAACCTCATTGCAATTGCAATAACTCTAATCATTGCATGTACATTCGTTTATTAGTATATGCAAATTTTTAAATTTACCTTAATAATTGTTTATGAATTAAATTATTATATTGACCATTTTGCCGTTCTGTCAAGATGGTTCTACAGTGGGCAAACAATAACAAACCCATGCCTCGTGCTATCATTCAGTGTTCCTATCCTTTGCATCGTTCCATTCATTTTTCCTACTTTAATTCATTTTTAGCCCTAGTTCAACATAGTGAAATGTATTGTTACAGTCGTAGTTTTTAGACTCTTTCGGTAATGTAGAAATAGTTTCAATCATTTATCATTATAGTTTAGTTTAAAGTTTTTTGTTCCTCCTATATTTTAAGTTCTCATTTAATTAGTCTAGTTTAAGGTGTTAGCATATAGTTCAGTTTAGTGCTAGAATTTGGTATAGTTTATGGTAGGAAAGACCACTTATGTTTTCTGCATATTCCTGCTAAGAAAAGTATTAGGCACAAAATGAATCTTGAAGTATTACATCTATGCCA
>JAODGE020009642.1:0-15850 GCA_027574965.2 Ecitophya simulans
TAAAACTCGGATAAAAATTGAAGGTACCACTCGTCGGAGCTCCCAAAACATCGCCTCTTGCGGACGTTTTCGATTAAAACTTGTGGAATTTGATGCCTTGCGCATAAATTTCGATTCATTTGCGCGCGCGCTCAAATAAAAATAATCGCCCAGCGACAGCCGGAATGAATTTGAATGTTAATTCGCCAGCTCGGCGTCGCTCGGCGATTTTTGCTGCGCGTGCGCGCGCCGCTCGGACGAATAAACATCGCATCAGCATCTCCGCGCGTGCGTCGCTAGATTTTAAGTTGGATGCTGCGGCGCGGCGCATGTGTCGGATTGACGGCGCGATGTTTGTCAGCCAGTCGCTGGTCAAAGGCCACGTGGCGGCGTCGGCCAATCGCCGAGCGCTTACGTAAGTTTTGGTTTTCCGTCGGAAAACATTGGCGAACGCAAACTGAGATTTGATGGTACGTCAATGGCGACGTTCGACGTTTCAACGACGCGCATTCGAAAACGTGCGATAGCTCATGAACTAGTGCAGAGCGAGTTGTTTGTCCGCGCTTGTCGCTAATAAGAAGGAGTGGCCGTCAAATCGTGGTGTGATCGGTTCCCGATTTAATCGGACGTCGGACGCGGCGACGAGATTTTTCGCTTCGCGTAGATTTTAATGACCATACCCGAAGTTGAAGGTACCCGTGGTACCATCTTATCTCGTCGACGACGCAATTAATGGATGCGATTTATCACACGTCATCTCCGCGAGGGGGGCGAGGCACACGAAATCCGTTTCACGTGAAATTAATGATTTCTGCGTGACTCCGACTCTTGCCACGGCGCGAGGTCATTAGGCTGATGATGACATCACAGTCGAGCGTACCTGCAAAGGGTGCGTTCGCGGCAATTGCAACGGTAAACTTGACGGATGGCTCTTTAAAGTGAAAATCGCGCGTTCGCAAAGGAATACCTTCCAGTTGATGCGTGCGACATGATTTTCTATCGAAATTGGTGCGTCTACCTCGCGCGCCGTGCCGCAGTCTTCAATGAAGACGCTGAATGATCCCAAAACGGGTTTGACCACTTTGGAGCGGCCGGCGGCGCGTCCGTCCATTGATGGTGCGCCGATCGAATCGAAACAGAAAATTTCCATTCGCGCGACGCGGCGCGAAAAGGCCGGCAAATACGATCTTGCGTGCGTTCGGATTGTTCCAGAAAGTACCGCCGCGAAGGCTTGGAGGGCTGTCCGGAGGGGGCGGCGTCGCCGCTCTGGGCGGAGGCGGCGCGCGGCGGCATGGCCGAGCTGTCGCCGGACACCGGTCCCGACCACCATCAGCCGCACCACCACCACCACCACCACCAGCAGCAGCAGCAACAGCAGCAGCAGCAGCAGCAGTCCTGGTCCAAGTACTATGAGCACCCGCTGACGGCCGCCACCACCGCCATGCTGAACATCGGCGGCGGCGAGGTCGATCCGACCGCTCCCATGGGCCTCATCTACGAATACTACAAGCTGCCGCTCACGTCGCAAGCCGGCGAGAAGGACAAGCTTGACATGTGGACGTAAGTCATCGATGGTGCCCTCGAGAAATATTGCCGCGCACAATGGGATCATGTTGAAATAAAAAGCCTCCCGATGCCTGCATAATTTCCTCGGCGGCGACTTTTAAAGCCCGACTTATCCAGCCCCTTCTGCTCCATTTCACGCGAGCGCGAAAACCTCCAGTTTCTGCCTAAACCACGCGCCGGCGTCACTCCCATGCGGTACCTTCGCGTGCATTCAAAACAGACGCATCTCGAAGAGATAAATCTTCGCAATTACACTTCTGCTTATCGACTGCATCGGAATTATTCAAAGCCGCGTAATGCCGCCGTGTTTATTTTACTTACCCCGGAGGGTACCCGACGAGTTGGGAACGCCGACCGTTACTCGTGCTCCACTTCCGCAGTCTTAATCCGCATTGTGCCAATCGTAACGCGATCCCGATTGTAGCAATTTCGCCTCGAGGCGAGCCCACCGTCGGTGGTATGTTGTAAATAAATTAAGCGCGCTACCTTCGGCAGCAGTTTAATTTCGATTCCGATAAAGTGTCGCGTGATGCGGTATCGAGTTGCAAGGGTGAGAAGTTGGCGATGTACCTGTGCGCGTTACACGCCGAGGGGGTTGGAATTTGCGGAAGACGCGAACGGCGATGTGAGATCGAATCGGAACGGAAGCTGTCTTATGCAAATGCCTCCGTTCCGCGAGGTACCTTCGAGGCGCACCATGACAACAAAACAGTAAATTTGTATGTTTTATGCAAAACGGCGCTCGGAGGTATGAGAAGGGTTGATGGGACAATGGGTCCTAAGGATGAGTGATGACATTCTTATACATACATGCCGTTTAACGGGGCATTCATCTTGAAGGTACCCTCGGCGCGTTTTGTAACAGTCAAATTGCGCGTGAGGAGCGGCAAGTCGAATATCGCAAACGGCGCCCGTGGAATTTCGCGTTTCCAGGTGATTTTCGTGTGCGGCCACATCGACGATTGACGGTGCTCCAGTCTTGAGTTGGTTTATGTTCAATGGCTAGCGATTGCGATGCGCACCCGTAGAATACTCACCCCGCGCGTGTGCGTTCTCTGTTGCTCCCTAGGACGTCGCAATCTGGAGGCATCCTCTCCTCGCAGCTGAAGAACACCAACGGATTGGTGAGTGGGACGGGCATCGAGCTAACCCCACCTCTGAGCGGCGGGCAGCTCGGCGCGCAGGACATCCAGGGGTTATTCGTGTCCCAGCCGCACGTCGGCTATGCGACGCACCAGCCGCAGCAGCCGGGCGCCCTCGCCGGCACGCAGCAGCCGCTCCAGGTCGTCAAGCGCGAGCCGGAGGACCTCAGCCACCATCGCCGCCTAGTGGACGACGGTTCGCCGAGTCTGGACGGCTCCATCATCGTCAGCCGTCCGCAGCAACGCCCGAAGGTACGTCGTCCGGAGGTGCTCGCCTCGATCGCTAAACCCCATGCGGCGGCCTTCAGGTGGTGCTGGTGTCGTCGGGCAGTCACACCTCCAACGACCTGATAGTGGACGTGAATTCCATCAAGGACGAGCACAACCGCGGCCTCAACTCCCCCCAGCACGGCTCGCGCTCGGTGAACGGCACGCCGACGTCGACGCACAGCAGCCTGCTGGCGGACGGCTCGAGCGCCGCCGGGCCCATCGAGTTCATCTCCACGGATGGCCTCAAGCCGGCGATGTACAGCACGCAGATCTTCACGTCGATGGGCGGCAACCCGCACGGCGGCGGTAGCGGCACGCCGTCGCCGATCCCGTACGCCGACCACGTGGGGCAGTACGTGCAGACCGGCGTCGGCGGCGCCGGCTACGGCTCGAACGCGGTGCGCTCCGGCAGCGCCGCCGGCTTCTCCGTCGCCGAGCCCTACTACCGCGAGTACTTCACCACGGTGGCCTCGGGCGCCGGCACCCCCGAGCCGGTCTACTCCACGCAGCTGCGGCAGAACCAGGTGGCCTACGGCGACGAGGCGGCCGCCGGCGGCGGGGGCGGCGGCGGTGGCACCGGCACCACCGCCAGCTTCGTCGAGAGGTACGTGCGCCAGTCGAGCGCCTACCACGGGAAGGGCGTCATCGCCGCCGCGACGGCGGCGGGCCTCACCGTCGACCTGCCCAGTCCGGACAGCGGCATCGGCGCCGACGCCATCACGCCCAGGGACCAGAACACCATGCAGCAGGTACGTCCCAGTCAGCTCTGTGTGCTCGCCTAACCTCATTCCGCTGCCGTTCGGGCGCAGTCGTTCGACTACACGGAACTGTGCCAAAACAATTCCGGCCTCCTGGACCCGCTGGCGATCGGGCCGCGCAGCAACCCGTCGCAGTCGCCCGGATCGCAGGCGAGCACGCGCAGCCGGCCCTGGCACGACTTCGGCCGGCAAAACGACGCCGACAAGATACAGATACCCAAAGTGTAAGTCCCACCGTGCAACCGCCGCCAGTCGATCTGCGCAACGTCGCCTTCCAGATTCTCGCCCGTCGGCTTCAAGTACAACCTCGAAACGCCGATCTCCACCTCGCAGCGACGCGAAGACGACCGAATCACGTACATCAACAAGGGGCAGTTCTACGGCATCACGCTGGAGTACGTGCCCGACGCCGACAAGCCGCTCAAGTCGCAAACGGTCAAGGTGAGAGGCGGAATCGATCGCGCCGAGCGCGCGAGCGCGCCCGATGGACAATTAATCGCGGCGCGACGCGTCCGACCGACGAGAATTAATTGCGCGTAATTAGCGCGCGCGCGCGCGCGCTCGCGGTTCGCTGGAAGACGCCACCGGAACGTGATTAAATTCTGTCGCCGAGGCGCTGACAACCCGTCGCGACCTAGCCGGTCTTGCCATATCGGGCGGCGGCGGCGGCGTAATGGCCGTTGTTTTTTTCTTTCTTTTTTTTGGCCATTTTTTTTATTTCGACAGAATGCCTTCCAGACGCTCCCGCGGCGACGCGCGCACGCAACGCGGCCGGACGCTCTCATTATTTTCGCTGAAAAAGCGCCGCGCCTCTAATGAGATTTATTCCGCCAATTATGCGGCGCGCGCATGCGCGCGCAATTTCGTATGAAAATCAATATTTTTGCGCCAATTACGGCCCCATTAAACGCCGCGCACGAACGTCCGTAATGATACGTATTCCGGCGACGGGCTCCGGCCGGTAATTTAATTACGTTCTAATTGCGCGCGCCGCGGCCACAGTTTTGATCCACGCACGGTTTGTCCACTCTTGCAGAGCATCGTGATGCTGATGTTCCGCGAGGAGAAGTCGCCCGAGGACGAGATCAAGGCCTGGCAATTCTGGCACGGGCGGCAGCACTCGGTGAAGCAGCGCATCCTCGACGCAGGTGTGTATCGCCGCAATTGCGCATAATAATCGCATAAACACCGCGCAGGATGGCCGATCGACGGCCGCCATCTTAGGCGCACGCGAGAAGGACGAAATGTGCAAAGGTCGCGCTGTTTATTAGACGCGCACCGAACGCCCACGCTTCCAACGTTTTTCGCATTCGTTTATTTTATTTTTTATTTTTTCGTTTATTATCAATTCGTTTTCTGCGCCGTGCGCGCGCGGCGCGAGATAATTAAATGCGCGCTCGTTGGCGAATTTACGATAACTGCGCACGCGCAACGATGGCGTCGTAATGGCATTCTTGTTTACGCGACGCGCTTGCGATTCCTCGACGTCGCGCTCGATAATGTCGGACGGGGTTGGTCCGCAGACACGAAGAACAGCGTGGGACTCGTCGGGTGCATCGAGGAGGTCGCGCACAACGCCATTGCCGTCTACTGGAATCCGCTGGAGAGCGCCGCGAAGGTGAGCCTCGGCATTCGGCGCATGCGCCCGAAGGATCCCAAACGTTTGTCATGTTCGGCAGATCAACATCGCCGTGCAGTGCCTCAGCACGGACTTCAGCAGCCAGAAGGGCGTCAAGGGCTTGCCGCTACACCTGCAGATCGACACCTACGAAGATCCGAGAGATGCCACCATCGCGCATCGTGGTTATTGCCAAATCAAAGTGTTTTGTGATAAGGTAACGCGACCGGCTGTTTGTGTGTTTGGGACGGCGCATTGTGACGGGGTGGCGTTCCAGGGGGCGGAGCGTAAGACGCGAGACGAGGAACGACGCGCGGCCAAGCGCAAGATGACCGCCACCGGCCGCAAGAAGCTCGACGAGTTGTACCACCCCGTGTGCGAGCGCTCGGAGTTCTACGCGATGAGCGACCTCGCCAAACCGCCCGTGTTCTTCTCGCCCGCCGAGGACATCGACAAGGTACGTTTGTGGCCCCGCCCTCCGAGAGTGCGACTGACCGACGGCGGCTTGCAGCTGACCTCGATGGAGCTGCAAGGCTTCTACGGCCACGACGCCGACGGCGCCCTCGGCGGGCCCGTGCACCAGGAGCACGCGAAGGCGGCGTCGCCGTTCCTGCTGCACGCCGCCGCCAAGCCGCCCGTCACGCCGACGCTCAAGTTCCACAACCACTTCCCGCCGGACGCCGACAAGAAGGACGGCATCCTCGACGGCGCCGGGCTGACCACCGACGGCAACGTCTTCGCGCCGCCGCTCAAGCGCGCCAAGATGCTCGCCGCCGCCAGCAACGGCGCGACGCTCGCGCCGCCGCCGCCGCCGCCCCCGCCGCAGCCGCCGCTCAACGAGCGCGTGATGCTGTACGTGCGCCAGGAGGCCGACGACGTCTACACGCCGCTGCACGTCGTGCCGCCCACCACGGTCGGGCTGCTCAATGCCGTGAGTACCGCCGAACCCCACCCACGATCAGACGCGTCATTTTGCGGACATCTTCACATACGTACCCAGAAACGCTTTCTCGCTTTGTGATCCTGCGTGCATGGATGGACGGTGGACGTACTGGGCTTTATTTATTTATTTATTTATTTATTTATTTATTTATTTGGTCACAGAGGCAAGAGGCGCAGCCTAAACACACTAAAACTTACAGCAATAATATGCAATTATTAACATGTCGACGAGACGAGTCACACGCATCGCGTCGTCGAGACGGGACGAACCCAAAAGCTCAGTACTTCTTCTAAATCTATGCTAAAATCAAGAAAGACAGAAAATTCGGCACGTTTCTCTTTTGCCTTCTCTTTTCGAGACAAGCGAAAACAATTAATTCTGTTTTCCTTATTTTGCAGATTGAGAATAAGTACAAAATTTCTGCTTCGAACATAAATAACTTGTATCGCAAAAACAAAAAAGGGTAAGTGTGATTAACCATTATTAATACGGTAACGCGCCATAACCTCACGTTAACCTAACCTCGCATAACCTTCGAAATCGCTTGCGGTTGCCCCCCGACCGGTGCGCGCGCCCCTCGCTAATCGTGCGCATTCTGTTGTAGCATAACGGCCAAAATTGACGACGACATGCTGGCGTACTACTGCAACGAGGACCTGTTCCTGCTGGAGCTGAAGGCCGTCGACGAGGACCTCTACGACATCACGTTCGTGGAGCTCTGACGACGCGATCGCGCCCCGAACCTCGCGACGCCCGCCCAGCGGGGCGCCGAGGGCGGTCTCGACGGTCACTGATTGTTGTTTTTGAGTTTTATTTTTTATGATATGATTGCTTATCGTCGTCGCGAGCAGACGCGCTCGACGAACGTTTTATATTTGCATATATAGATATATTTTACGCATATTCGAGTACTTAGCATTCAATGTGAAAACGAAGAAATCTGTGTCATGTTAGTGCGCCGGGCGCGCGCGCCGCGCCGCCATCTTGGACGGCGGGCGGGGGCGCACGCGCGCGGCCATCTTGTCGATTGATCTCGGTCGATGTATGTGGAATTGTAAATTTATTTCGTTTATTTTTCCGAGTAACGTGTAGGGAGTAAGAGGCGCCGCTCGCGCGGGACGTTAAACGTGCGCACTTTTTTTTAATGAATTTCTTGTTGAAAGCGGCGGCCCGGCCCGACACGAGCGGCGCACGAGTTTTGTACATAATCAAAGAGAATTAAGAATCATCATGCCATATATATTAGTTATATATTATATATATATTAGAGTTATTCGTTTACGTAATTAGAGTAACGTCACACAAACGTGCATCTCGTCCGGCCACACACACGCACACGCACCCCGACGCATATTCCAACCCCCACCCCCACCCCCCGAAAAAGACGTGACGGCGTACGCAAAGCAATTCGAACAGACAATACGAGACAAAACGTACCTGAATCATAAATTTAACGCGTCGCGGCGTCGGTGGCGCCGTCGACAAAATGGCGGCGTTCCGTTTCTCCACCACCCCGCTCAGCCGCCCGGGACGCAGTGTATTACTAATTTTGGGGCCCCGACTGAACGATTATCGTCATAGCTTGATAAGAATATGTGGAATTACGTAACGAAATGTGCTGACGTGTAGTATAGACAGCTCTCTATTTGCATGCCCATTCGTCTGCCAACTATTAGGTTTAGCGACGCCGAGAACGCGTTGGTCGATTAAAAGAAACATTCGCAATATAAATTATAAGCGCCCTAGGTCGTAGCTATCAAAAATTGTATTTTTTAATTGATTTTCTAAAATAAAGTATTGAGAAAAAAAACGCTTTGTCTTCAGTTTTTTGTACCCCTTTGCACTTTTGTCAAAAATCGAATGCAATGTTAAATTCGTAGAATGCCATCTCGGAAAATATTAACCCTAGACAAAATTAGTGGCATTCGAATCTACGTTCGATTAATTATATACTCTCTGCTTTTAGCCCAGTTAAATCAAAGCTCTTCTAACCTCACTTTAAAGCATCTTTCACACTTTGCGGTAATTGTTTTGACGTGGTCTTAATTTTTAATTTTCTCCGATTTCTCAACTTTGATCATCACTTTAAGATTTTCACAGCGTTATCTAGATACTAAAGTTCAGAAGGATGGTGCATCCTTTAAACTAAACCACAGTATAAATCACCCCTTCGACCACCAAAGTTCGGAAAATATAGCAATTTTTCATTCGTTGCTCGTCGATTCCACCCCTTGCTGCCCCCGCCCCTTGATGTTTGACCGCGTCTGGCGTCCACATCCTCGTGCAAGATAAAGTCGCAGATAAATCGGCGCGTCAGGAATTAGGAAGGAAAATCGAGCGCAAATCTATAAATAGCGTCGCTCTCGCCGCGCACGAGAATTCGATAATAAACCAATCGGCCGCTCGCCGATCGGTGATAAATCGACTTTTTTCGTGTTTGTCGCGCATAAAGTGATTGCGTCGCTCGTAAATTTCCTGCCAAAATAAGACTCGCCCGCGACCGTTCGTGCGGGGCGCGCGTCGAGCGTGAAATAAATGCGGAATATTTCTTCCCGAAATTCTCCGGGGAGGTCGCCGAGCGTCTCGCGAGATGTGCGTTCGCACGTTTTCATTTTCACGCGGCGCCGAGCTGCGAATTCTATTATTTCGTCTCGTCGAGTCGATGTGGAATCGAATTAGCGTCGTCCGAAGCAGACGGGAGATGAGAGATGCTTAACAGATGCACGAGGCTGGGAGACGTTTAGAGGTTAGAGAGTTAAGTAACTTTGGCACTGGTTTTTAGGTGGTTCTTATTGTTGTTATGAAATATTATCAAAAATGTATCCACTAAAATTTTATTTCCTATCGAATGCCGAAGGGACAATGAAAATCATATGATTGTTGAAGAAAATATCTCGAATTTGAAGAGCGGCGATATTTGTAATATAATATAATATTAATATTAATTATTAATATCATTAAAATTCTGGAAGTTTTGTCTTAAAATTTCATCCTCTGTCGACAGCTGAAGAGAAAAGAGAAATCCTAGAAGAATTGTAGAAGTTACATGGTGTTATTTACCAAAAAAATTGAAGTGGGGTGCTATTTGGAAATTTGCCACATATTTTTGGTAATTATTAATATCATCAAAAATCCTGGCAGATGTTTCTTAAAATTTAATACTTTCTTGACAATCAAAGTAGAAGTAACAGGGTGTTATCCTATTTAACACCTTGACACATATTTTCAGGTCGTAAGTATTAATATCAACAAAAATCCTAAAAGTAGTGTTTCTTAAAATTTAATTCTTTATCGAACACTAAAAAGAATAGCAAAATTTAACAAGAACTGTAGAAGTTACATGGTGTTATGCATCAAAAATATCTTCAATTTTTGTGCGTTGCTATTTTTAACTTTCATGAATATTTTTAAGATATTAATATCATCGATAATTCTGAAAAAAAAAATCCTAACATTTAATCGTTTATTGAAAAATAAAGAGAAAAAATCCAATAAGAACTGTAGAAGTTACACCAAAAATATCTTCAATTCCTGTGCGGTGCTAATTGAAACTTTGACACATATTTTCAGGTTGTAATTATTCATATCATCAAAACTTATAAAAAAAGAGAACAGAAAAATCCAACAAGAACTCTAGAAGTTACAGGGTGTTATCCACCAAAAAATATTGTCAATTTTCTGCGGTTCGATTTCAAACTTTGACACATGTTATCAAGTTGTAATTATTAATATGAAAAATGTTGGAAAAGGTATACGTTAAAATTAAATCTTTTGTCGAAAACTGAAGAGAAAAGAGAAGTCCAACATGAACCGGAAAAGTTACAGGCCGTTCTTAAACAAAAAATATCTTCAATTATGAAGTGTGGTGGTATCTGGAACTTTGACACGTATTTTGATTAAATATTACTAATATCAAAATGTATCTCCTAAAATTGAAACCTTTATCGAATATTGCAGAAAAAAGCGAAGTCCAACATGAACTGTAGAAATTACAGGGTGTTATCGACCAAAAATTTCACCAATTTTTAAGTGTGGTGCTACTCGAAACTTTGACACATATTTCCAATTCAATTTTACTATTATCATCAAACTTCCAAAAAAAAGTAAAAGGTCATAAAAATCGGCGATCAATTACAAAAGTTGCAGGGCGTTTTGAAACCAGCAGACATGTGGATTGCTTAGATTAAACCAGCGAACGGGAATAAAACGCCGACGCTTTACTTAAAACACATGTATTATATACCTATTCGTAACCCTTATCGCCATATATTTCTCAAGATTCACAAACTGCTTATATAATTCTATCGTAAAAATCTGTTTCACCGTTTGTTATTAGGTTTGCACGTCGGTTGCCGCTCGGGTTCGCGTTCGGCGCGCTCTCGGATCGATCGCTAACGCCGAACGCAACGCGGCGAAACGTTCGTGTCGGATCCTCTAACGATTCGGGTTCCCGTCGCCTGTCCGAATCAACGACGAGAAGAAACTCCATTACGTGGAAAAAGGTTTCACGCTAAGTGGCAATATATTTTTCTCCTATCCTGCTCCTGCTCCGTCGTTTCATATCCGCCGCTAATCGCCATCTTCGCGCACGGCGCATAATAATTTTCCTGTTTCTTTGGGTTTGTTTGGTGAGACACGCTACGCGAAGAAATCAATGCGACGATCGTACGATTCGATCCGCGTCGAGAACGCAACGGAAAACAACATCGTCGCACAACATAACACAGTGGTTCGTCATAGTTATATAAAATCTGTCGATATAAGGCCGAAACTTAGAATGTACGAGATAAAAAACACTTCAATCGTCTTACACACGAATCGTAGTTACACATGTATCGTGATGGCGGGCAGACGAGCAGTACGCGGATTACACCAAGTACACGTGGTAGGTTACGGTATATGATGGTACGATAGGGATGCCGACAATATATCGATATATCGATATATTTTATTTTTGTTTTGACGATATTTTTGGGCAATATTTTAGTTTTCAACATATCGATATATCGATATTTTTCTTTAACTATTTATATATCGATAACGATATTTCCAAAATATATCGATGCGATATATATATATCGATACATTTTTGCATTTCCGACATCCCTACGGTATATGATGGTACGATGCAGTGTGTGTGCGTGGGGGGCTCGCGCATGCGCGTTGCATCCGCGATTCGAACGCGTCCGTTTAATAACGCCACCCTGTATAAGCATTTTTTTTGATTATCTACCTACCCGGCGATCGGAGCGTGATGTGCGTATGTGTGTGCATATAAAATTCGGTTAAAATTGACTAAACCTACTCGCTACGCGCGACGACGGAAGGTGGTAGGGTCGAAAAAAAGGAGGGTGGGCGTGAGGTATGCGGCGCGAAGGTCCGGGACAACGTTGCGGCCACTCTACGAGTCCTCGCCGTCCTCGCGAAAGAGATACGTGGACCAGTAGATGACGTTGAACAGGGCGAAGACCAGCGGGAAGGTGATGCGCGAGATGACGTCGATGCGCTTCGATCTCGTCGGGAACTTCGAGAGCCACGTGCGACAGCAGTTGGGACGCGCCGGCTGCATGTGGATCTCGCACTGGCGCGCCTTCTCCAGGCTCATCGGGTCGGCCGGATGACGCACCAACGGCTTCTGCGCGCCGAGCCACGGAAACAAGCGGGTTGAGCGTCGGGGGCGCGACAAACGCCGAGACAAACGTACCATCGCAAAGGTGGCGTTGCTGTCGGTGTCGAGGAGGTCCGACGTGGCGTCCATCGAGGCGGCGTGCTCCAGCTCGCACTGCCGCCGCTGCTTCTTCATGTTCTCTCGGTGCATGTCCGACCGGGAGGCGTAGTTCACCAGCGCGAACTCCAGCAGCGCGCCGAAGACGAACGTCAGGCACACGCCCGTCCACACGTCGATCGCCTTCGTGTACGAGACCGGCGGCAGCGAGGCGTTGATGCCGGACGTCTGGGTGGCCATCGTGAGCAGCGTGGTCACGCCTGCACGACAGACGAACGTCACGTTATTTGGCCCGAAAAGCGCCACGTGGCGTACCCAAGGAGACGCGCGCCGGCACGGCGCCCTGGTCGAGCCAGAAGGACACCCACGAGACGATCACCAACATGCAGCAGGGTATGTAGATCTGGATCAGGTAGTAGCTGAACTCGCGCTTGAAGAGCAGGTCGACCTTCAGGCAGCTGTACTCCCCTGCGAACGGACGAAACGTCGCCGTCAGGGCCGAAACGTCCGAGATGGGACAGGGTGACGCGCGTACCTGTGTTGGTTTTGCTGTTGCAGTAGTCGGTGAGGAACTTCTCGAGGGTGAAGCGCGGCAGGTGCAGGTTTTTCACGACCTGCACGGGGTCGCCCTCCTTCCAGAGAAAGACCAGGTCGTCCGTCGTCCAACCATCTGCGGAAAAGACGGGGTGAGACTGTTGCCGGACGGGATACACGCGTGGCACGTACAACTAGCCATACGGAGCGAGCATATCTGTCTGTCCAACGGATAGAGCTTCAAGTTCATGGGACACGAAAGCGTTAGGGATATTCTGCGACGATAGAAGTGATTAGCCGACGTGCTCTTTACGAGCGTGGGGCGTTACCTTATACTGTATAGCACCGATCCGTACGGAAAGATGCGAATGTAGACGTTGGGTAGGATGATGTTGTGGAAGTGGCCCTCCTTCTCGTTGGAGAAGAAGAGGTCCGGCATCCAGACGCGATTGCCCTCGGTGAGCGTGAGATACTTGAGCCGGCCGCCGAAGTCGTTGAACTTGAGCCGCTCGTCCAGCCACTGCTCGCGAAAGGTCAGCTGCACGCTGTACTCCTGCAACCCAGCGGGCCGTCAGCGCGCGTCCGCCGCACGACAGAGGGGTGTGGGGGTGTTATATCTTGCGGTCGCATGCGGGCGCATGCATCAACGAACAGTGACCACTCGCCATAGCCAACACAACACACGGGAAGAAAGCGGGATCCGTCGAGGGGTCCTTCTCGTCGCGCCGCATGCAAAAACAGCTCACGCCGCGTGTCAGTCGCCAGGGTGCTGGTGCTGGTGCCCTCATTGCAACACCTCCGCTCCGCCCGCACGTATTGCGCAGTCGTTAGGTCTCAGTGGCGGTGGTCTTCGAAAACAAAAACTCGCGGCCGAACAGGGCGGGGATGAGAGCGACATCGATGCGATTAGTATATGTACAGCGGACGGCGGTGCGTCTCCCACACGACGGTTACGTGTTATTTATATATATACAGTGTATCAATACTCGACATGACTGGCAGACCGCGGACTCACCATTTTGTAATCGTCAATTTTGCTGATCGAGCGCAGAAAGAAGTTGACGAACGCGATCGTCGGCCCGTCGCCTGCGGCCCGCCGGAGAGATGGAAACAGAACACGGTTACTGAGCTGCGACAGGTGGCGCCACGGATCCCAATCACGTCTCGCATTGCGCATGCGCGCGCGCCTTTGCAAATCATACACATGTAAAACGGACTCGACCGCCCCGAGATGTCAGAGAGGACCGATGCAGACACACAGATAAGAGATGCTGGCTGATGCGATATGTTGCCGTTTGTGTTTGGTTTTTTTTGTTTGTTGTTGTTGTTGTTGTTGTTGCTGTTTGTTTGGGGGTGGAAAAGACAGACACCGAAAGCACACACGTACGCCGTCCCGCCGGGAGATGAGAAGATGAGCTAGTCTACCATATCAAGAATCATTATCCAAATTTATGTATGTATATATTATATATATGTGTGTGTGTGTGTATAGAATATAGAAATGTTCAATCAGTCATGGCACTACACACACTATGTTCAGGTATATATATATATAAGGTAGAGTTGTATATAATATTCATAACGTATGTCATAGTCATTCCCTGCTGCCAACAGCCACTTACCATGGTCACGTCATCAATCTTTGAGATACTTCTCACAAATATGTTGACCCTGACAATAGCGGGGCCATCTGGCGAAGGTGAAAAGAACCACACATTAGTTGCACATCATTTCCGCACCGCGGAAGTGACAGACAGAGACAGAGAGAGAGAGAAAGAGAAAAAGAGAAAGACGGACACGTCGTTTCGTCGAGAGTGGCAATGAGACTGCACCGGCACCGGCATGGGCGACGCACGCTGTTTGAGGAACGCATTCTCGTCGTGCGTTGTTTAGTTTTTTTTTGCTTGGGGGTTGGGGGGACGCATTCGCCACGCGCTAGGTCATCGTTCGGCTACGGCATCAGCTACGACACTAAGCGCCCCACGGGCGAGGCGTCGGGCGCGCTGCTCTCCGACACTTACCATCTTGATGTCGCTAATGGTCGCAATGCTGCGCACAAAGAGATTCACTCGCACGATGGCCGGCCCGTCTGCGGCGGCGGACACAAGAGGGTTACATTCAGATCAGACGGGGACGGCGGCGGCGGCGGCGGCGTCGCTGGGTGCCGCTAGGTCTGCACTCTCGCCTCTCGGGACGCACTCACCTGTGCCGTTGACGCCGGCGGGGCGGATGCGCGCGTCGTACCGTCCGGGGCCGAGGATCTGGTCGAGGATCTCCTTCTCCTTCTCGCGGAAGTTGACCTTGACGTTCGAGGAGCTGCGCGCCGCACGCACGCACACACACACAGCAGAGACAGCTCGGTCAGCGGACGCGTCTTGGGCTGTGACGCCTATGCGGGGATGCTTACAGTGTGACGTGGAGGAGGTGCAGCACGACGACGACGACGAGGGCGTGTAGCTGCATCGCGGACGCGCTGCTCGCTCACCACGACGACATGCGGGAGGGCGTCGCGCGCGCGCTCACACCACCTGGTGCACCCTCTCGGCTGCGCTGGACGACGACGACGACCACGACGACGCGACGATGCGACGCGTATTGATCACGGACGGCGTGTGCGCCGTCTGCCCGGGACCTCTCCCCACCCTCGCCGCCGCCGCCGCCGCCGCCGCCGGCGTAACCCAAATGCGTGCTCGGCAGCGTTCGAACGCCGAAACCTTTGGCGAAACCCTCGCGAAGCGATGACGTCAAACGTCGCGCGTGACGTCATCGGCCACCCTTTGCGCGCCCGCTCCCGCCGCGCCCTTCGCTTCGTGATTAGCGTTAACCTCTCGACGAATAGTGCGAAACTAATCTCTTTATTCACGACGCGCTACATCCGCCAAGCCTCGACACACGCACGAACATCTAGGACGCCTCCAGACTGGCGCGCAGCTCCGTCGCCAGCTTGTAGCCGAGCTCGGGCCGTCGGTCGCGCCCCTCGACCATCGCCTTCGCCTGGTCGGAGTGCACGATGACGCCGTGGTTCGTCGCGACGGCGTCCTTCGTCCGCTCGATGTCCAGCAGGTCGACGCCGCGACAGCAGTCGTCCAGCAGGATCGTCCGGTAGCCGATCGCCAGCGCGTCGGCGGCCGTCGCGCCTGCAACGAGCGCGCGTTCCTTCACACACCAAAGCAACATATAGTTCCTTGAAAATAATGAATTAAGAACCGTCCGAACGCGGCGATGACTTAAGCAAGGCTTAACTCAACTTAAGTACTTGCTCTCTGGAAGTTGGCTCATGTCAGATGCGGCTGCGCCGACTTTTAACCGCTTCTC
>JAODGE020009679.1:0-13431 GCA_027574965.2 Ecitophya simulans
GCCAGTTCTGAGTTGGCACCGGTTTTTGCCGGCACCTTTGCAGAACCAGCCTCGACTAGTCCTGACTTGACGCCAGTTTGTGCCGGCGTTTTTTGGGAACTAGGTAAAGCTAGACATACGCGCGCGATTGTCCTGGGGGACTACCTTACGATTTGCGCCTGCGTAAGTTAACTTTTTGCGTACTCGTACTTCCTGTATTGCCTGCTCAGTTTTAAAAACTGGGGAGTCGCGTAATCTAGCAGAGTGTGGGCCCTTACAATTTACACATGCAATAAGATTTACACATTGACTGCCTTGGTGGAGTGCTTTGCCACAAACGCACAGTTGCTCAGACACACACCTTTCAGATGAATGGCCAAACTTCTGGCATTTGAAGCATCGCAAGGGTGCAGGGACATATTCGCGCACAGGAAGCGAGTGGTATCTCGCAGTTATACGCGCCGGAACAGTGGGTGTATTGAACGTACAGATATAAAGAGGGCTGTCAACCATCTCTCCTTCCTTACGCGTCTTTATGCGTCGTACCGCCGTTACGCCTTGCTCCGCAAGGTTTTCCGTGATTTTTTCTAGCGTGCAGTTAAATAAGTCGCGGCAATATACCACACTTCTGAAGGTGTTTAGGGTGATGTGTGGAACTACAGTAACTCCCATTTCTTGGAATTTGGAAATTCCAAGAAGACGTAATGCTTGCCGTTTCGATGTTACGTCGACTAGCAAACCGAGCTTAATTTTTTGCACCGACTTCGCGCTCCCGATCAATCCGAACAAAACCTTGTGAATTACAAACGGGCTAACTTTAAAGAAGTCACCCTTATTCACTTTTTATACAACAAGGAACCGGGGTCAAGCCCCCGTCTCCGTCGTCGTAGCTATCAATTGGGAGTTCCGCGCGCTCCCATGCGCCGCGTGATTTTTTGAAGAGGTTGATTCCTATTTAGGGGGGGGATAACGGGTCTATACGATTCCCACAAGTAGGGAAGAACTAAAGGTCACCCGTGAGCAGTGCTCCTTTACAAACGGGAAAGCAACATATAACCACGGTTTGCCTGGTACGTGTTTGCCTGGTACGCATTTTAATTCTGAAAACGGCAAGAGGTCGGTGATTGATTTAAGTGTGGCGTTGTCAGAAATTACAACGTGTATGAAGTGAGTCCCTTTTTTTCAATATTTGTTCAGGGACCACTACCCTATTCTGGTTAACACGGATATTTGCAAAACTAAGGTACACCGTCCCGCAAATTGGAATCTCAATAAAGTCGACTGGGATTTGTTTCAGGGGTCTTTCAAAGTGTCAATATTTTTGCCCAATGCAAATAAGCCCGTCATAGCATTTTAAAAAACGTCGGCCATCAACAAACAAAGCCACTCATATAATGTATTCAAACGGTGTCCATCAACTGCAAACCTCGTCGGGTGTAAGAAATTCAGGGCCCTGGCAAGGCGCTGTATCGTGCGGAGCGAAAAAGAAGTTTTTTTTTTGCAGTATGGCGTAAGATCCGCGCAGTTTTGGGTTGAAAATCCTTCTTTCTGTTGTCCCACTTTATGGACAACGGCATCACAGTTTTATCTTTAGCAGTCATATGTAAGCTGTTGGCGACGTGTTTTGTTAGCAACAGTTCAGGCGCCGATTACGCACAGAATTTCTTGTCTATTAAATATCACGCTGAGTTGGCCAGCTTTAACTGGAGTGTGTTTTCTTTTGGCGGATCTTAATTATATTTTTTATGTTTTCTTAAAAACTTTCCGTTAATAAGCAAACGTTGTGTCCTCAACTTTTTTAATATTTGGAGTTGTCATCAACCTAAGACGCCATTTTGAACGCGCAGTTTTTAACGCATTTCTAAACCAAACTTATTTTACCACGGTCTTTCTCGATATCAAAAAAGCATTTGATATGATTTGGCAATATGGCGTTTTACAACAGTTGCATATTTGAAGCTTCCGCAGAAGAGTGCCTCTTCTTATCTGCATTTTTTTGCATTTAATCCTTTTCTGTCTGACTAAATGCCAATTAATTAACTTGCAATTTCTAAGAAAACGCTGTTTCCCAGGGATCAATCTTAAATCTAATTTTATTTGTTGTTGCTGCCAACTGTCTGATTGAAGTACTAAGCATGGAAAACGGCGGGACTTTCTACCTGCATGATTTTGTAGATTTCTACAATGGAAATTTTGCAAACTTAGCTAAACCTTCTAGTCGCGTTTTTTGTTTACTTCAAAAAATCTACATGCTTTTACTTTACTTAAAAATTATTTAAAAAATTACTTAAAAATTGAAAGCGCTAGGTTCTAGGCTTAACCGTGGACTCTCGTTTACGTTGAAAAATCTACGTAACGGATGTTGTTTGCAGGTGCCAACAGGAACTGAACGTTTTTTGATGCTTGTCTGGTGTCAGTTAAGGTGCTAGTACGGTAATTTTTTTAAATGTGTATCGTGCTCTTGTTTTGTCTTGTCTCGAGTATTAAAGCTTAATTTTTTGCCTCGGCTCGGCGGACAACCCTAAGGTGGTTCTATCAAGTTTACCTATAAAGCGTTTGTCTGGCAATTAAAGCTTTCCGTACTAGTTTTGTTTTTTTGTGAGACAAACTTTATTCTTGTGGACTTGGGACGCCAGCAAAAATTGCTGATTTACGGTTTAAAAAAATAGTTTTTTCGTTGTATCTAAACGCCTCAGTGTTCAGTAAGGATTATCGCAACCAATACGCTGAGCCTGCTACGATTATTTGACTTAGCATTGTCTTCAGGGAGTCGTTAGCAGCCTAAAGGTTTGATTTACCAGTGCCTCTGAAAACTAGCATGCAACATGGTGAGTCTAATTGGTTGATGCCCAGTATATTCGTCGATGTGTCTCTCAACCGCCATGTGAATGCGGAAACTGCTTGTTTTAGACTAAAAATTTTATTTGCATCTTCATTGTATTTATTCGGATTCGGCTCATATCTTCCCCAATGAGACAAAGTTTGCAAACAGAGTTGATACTGCTTCCACGGTTGGCACGAAGTCGCATTTATAGACGCACCCTATATATTGTTTATTATTCTCAGCTGAAGTGCTAGCGACCTGGCAAGCGTCACTGTTTGCCCGCCACGGAGGCCTTCTACAAACGGTAATCATTACCGACGTTTCGAGCGTCTTGACGGCTCTGTGGGCGAATAACAATCCGGTAGGGTAAGCCCGCGTACTACAGTCAAACGTAATAGGCGTTCGCAAGTCTGGTTGCCATATTACTCTGCTCTCGTGTCCAGTACACATAGGAATTTTAGGGAATATTGCTGCCTACTGCGTGGGACTGCAATGTTTTTGCAAAAAATACAGTAAAAACGGCCTGTAAACATTTTACCTAGGTATACATTGAGGTGCCGTGCTACGGTAACCTTTTTTGTTATCAGCAAGTAGCCATGTGAAGATTGGGAATGGTCACGCCTGAGCAACGCACTTGTTTTTGCTGACACGGATCCAGAAACCCGTTTGTACCCAGTGCAATGTGCCACTAATCGTGTCGCATCTGTCCCCTGTTCCTTGGCATTAGAGACAAAAGTGGGTTAGCAAATGTCTGGCGGTTTAAACTGCTTTGCAATGTACACAACCACGCACTAGTGTTGGCCGTCTTACGTTCTGAGAATATTTGTGTGTAGTTCTGATTTATTTATATTTATTTATTTATTTATATGTTTGTATGTATTTATATGTTTTTATGTATTTATATGTGTAGAGTATTTATTTATATTTTTATGCCAGAATATTTATAAATGTATTATTATTGTTTTGCTTTCACGTCGGTTACCGCAAATGCTCTAAGTTGGCAATGCTTAAGAAAATCTTTTAGATTATGCGGCTGAATCTGTATCAAAAGAGATGTTTTTGGTGAGTGAAGGGCTTTGCACCAAAGTTCCAAGTCCTACAATCTGGCAAGTTTATTACCTTAAGAAAAAAAAACAACGCACCCTTAAATACTAAACAGATGGTTCACCTTTGAAATACATAAAGTTGCAGCATATTGTAGCATTTATTCAGTAACAAATTTATTGCCATTGCTTTACATCAAATTGAAAAAAAAAAGAAAAAATGGAACAAAAAATTATTTTTTAAACATCGATAATTGTTAATTTATTCAATAACTTTAAACGTGATTTAATTAAATTTTATACAACTGAATAACAACTACTGCATACGTAATTGCCAAGTTTGCAAATGTGAATAACATCGCATTATTTAATTTGAAAAATCCTGCTGCACTAATTTCCCAAGTATTTATTGTCATGCTGATTAGAGTATTAAGTTGCTGCATGTACTGGCCACCATCTTCATCGGCAAGGTAACAGCACAATTTAGTCAACAGCAGTCTCAACTTGAATTTTTCATTTTTTAAGTGTTCACATTTAATTGGCAAAAATATTACCCAGCACTAAAACAAAAATAAAATTATGTAGTAATAGGTAATTTTTTTTGTTTTTTGTTTTTGTTAAGATTACCAGATAATATATTAAAATTAGCAATCCCATTAAATCAAATCGATGGTTTACAAGATAAAAACAATAGGAGAAAACCATATGAAAACAAACTCCAACAGCCAATAACAATGTCCAACCAAAATGCATGTTAATATGATCAATTAACTCATTGTTGTTTGTAAGTAACATTGCATTATAGTTTAAAGTTTCTTCGACGGTTTCAAAACAGTGAGGAATTTTTTCAACCGATTTGGTTTTTGACACTTTTGAGGAATGTCTGTCAAAGATGGAATAAGGTACAACATGTTTTAATTGTTTTAAGATATAATCTTCATCATCTGGCAAGTATTTTTTGCAGAGATGCGCTATGTTTTCAATTACACTAAATATTGATTTGTGTACGACATTTAATACTTCGTAAATGAAGAGCAACACTATCATGAAAATGTATTCGTGGCCCAAATGAACAGTAGTGCCAAACTGATAATAAACCAAAGTCAAAATACAAAATCCCAAGTGCCCTATTATAAAGAACAAATAATTAACGCTCATATTTTTCAACCAATTGATTATCCAAGCAACTAAATTTTTTCTATGCATAGATTTTTCTGTTTTTTTGGGATTTATTGTGTTAAAAATGCAGATATTTAACGCGTCTATCATTTTCCAATATTCCTCATTAAATAAATACGTCTTACTGATTGTGATCAAAATTAATAAAAACAATATGCACACTTGAAATATCCAACTGTTAATGCCTTGTTGTAAAAAATAATGTTTTATTGCGTATGCAGTGTTGATTATCAATGTTACTAGCAAAATTATGCCGTAAAAGTTGTTAAAAAACGCGCCACGTAATTTTACTGCGTTTACTCCACATATTTTTGACGTGATTGTTACTAACTTAATTATTGCCATTGTTTCAGTGCGGGTTTTGATAGAGATGTGGAAAAGTTAAAAAAAAGTTTTTATTTTTGAAGGTTTTACCTGAAATGAATGTGCGTGTTTTACGTTATACATTTATTTATTAACATTAAACTAAAAGTTTCATGTTTGTTGGATTATAATTTAGTTTGTTTGTATTGTCAATATCCGTGACCTTAAATATATAGAGTTCAAAAGTGAGACTCTTGCAAACCGCAATCGAGAGTCAAATTATTCTCCTAAGATAAAGTAAGTATTTAAGGGCCCAAACTGAGCAATAAAGTTGCGTTCAGCCAACAAAAGCACACTAGACCAAACATCAGAGCAGTTCTCTATAGCATTCCAAACTTTTTTATTAAAAACAATTATTGTATTATCGAATGATTACTTACAAAAAAAAACATTATCTTGTTTATAGTCATTGTCACTATCCTTGCATTTATTTTATCTGTGCGATTGGGTTGCTAAACTTATAATCATTGGAAGTCAACAAACCGTCTAACAGGTGCACAGTCCTGATACTCGTACAAATGCTGGTTGTAAACTCTTTCAGTTCTATCTCGTGCGCGTTAGTGGTAATTCAAGGTCAAGCGCAATGGCATGTCGGTAATAACCTAATTGTGTTTACGGACTATCCTGGAGGTATTTGCAATCAATTTTGTGATTTATTCAAAATAAAATTGACATTATTTTAAAACAAACTACTGTATATTGCACCTAAAAAGTGCGCTAATAGCGTGAGCATTAATATATAAACACTCCGCAGATCAGACAATAAGCTAATCGTCAGTTAATCGTTTGACTGAGCAGAACTTCAGCCGACCCGGAGTAGCCGCGCTGTGTCAATTTGAAGGTTGTAAATTTTAAACCATTATTTAATAAATACTGTTTGTTAGCATGTATCTACAGTTTGATCTAAATCGGTAAGTTGTGCACGCACGCCAAACGAGCTTCTTTATCCAATCTCAACATTTTTTACAGCAATTACTAAAATCTTTATACCGCAACATATAGCGAAAACATCTTAGATAAAACAAGGCTACCATTGAGGCCTTAAGCTATACGATACTACAGATGCATATAGAACAATCATCAAAAGATAAAAACACAAGCAGCTGAAATAAAACCAAGATGGGGTATTTGATCAATAAAGAAACTAATAAAATCACAACTAATGATAATGAAAAATAAAAACGTAATTAAAAAATAACGTAAAATTGCCACTACGGTAAAGTAAAAAATAACATAAAATACTAACGCAAAATAAAGATTTGCCGGCACCAACACCGCTGTCTTACAATTAATCACAACAAATTATTTCCAAACTGAATAAGAAGAATTGCAAATAGTAGTACTATTATATCCTCTTAAAAAGTTCTATTTTACGAACACAATTCTGTTGGCGGTGTTTTAGAGCTAGTCAAAAAAATGCGGCTAATACGCACAGACAACAATTGCTAGATTAACAGACGCCGCACCACATACACATACACACATACACACATAAAAAGTTAATAAGAACGAAACCCCAAAAATTTTCAGTATTAGAAAAATTAAATAGGATACCAATTCCGGAAATTATTCACGTGATGCAAAAACCTGAAAAATTTTACCTAAACGAGTAAAACAAATCCCTAAGAATTAGAGTATAAGTGCGCAAATTAGAAAACAAAACCAAAAAATTGAAATTAGAATGGGAATACGTGAGTAACAAAAACTACGATTTTAAAACCCAAAAAATTAGCAATAAAAACTTTGATATTTGCATTACAAAAATTGACAGAAAAACTGACAAAAAATCGCAGATTTGAATAATACAATGACAATTTTAGCACAACGTCTAACAAATGTTGAAAATCCAATTGTTCCCAAACTCGCCAAACCAACCGCGTATGACCCAACAAAATGCGAAATTGAGCGGTTTATCCACAGGTACGTTTTTGAACAATGAACTTAAAATAAGATTTTTACAAAATTATTGCCAATACGTGGTCTATCACTTATTGGAAAAAGGGAAAAATTCTGAGAAAAATTAGAATCAAGTAAAATTTGATTGAAAATACCGTTTTGCACAGTAAAACAACTGATGATTTACGTTAAAAACTACAAAAACAAAAAAAAAAACAAAGTTAGAAAGTTAATCCAAAAATGAATCACCATGCTCTATTTTTGCGTGGGATATTTTTGCAGTACTAGCCGCTCCGAACAAAAAGTTGATAATAAAATTCAAAAATTAAACAGATATATAAGCAATTGAAAATTTTCGCGGACACTTTGCTAAGTCTTGCCGCAATGTCACGTCAATTAGAGTGTTAAATTTATACATTTTCATGATCACTATTTTTATCGGCAAAATAACAGCACAATTTGGTCAACAACAGTTACCTATATCAATCAAATCAACAAAAAATCAATATTTTACAAAATAAAACCAACAAAAAAGTGAAAAAGAAATATGTTCAACCAAAAATTTTTTTTAATTTGAACAATTTACACTTGCCGGCTGCCGTGCTAGCGTGCAGATGTGTTGAAAGTGTTTGTCCGGTGTGGTATGGTTTCATTGTGTAGAAAGCCTGTGTTTCTAAGTATAGTTATAAGTGAGTTACGCTAATCGTTTGACGCATATTCGTCGGAGATTTTTAGGTAGCAATTCGGGCTCGTTACGGCTAATTTTAGTTTTGTCGTCTAATATTTACATTAGGTTTAGGTTTTTATTATTATCTCGTATCGCGATTTGGGAGTTGCGTGTATACTTGTATGCGTTAATGCGCCGTTTTAGTCAACAACACGTTTATACATTGTTTTGAGCTATATCTGCCGCAAAAACTAAAATGATCATGTACCATGCCGACGGATGAATGGCTGTGCAAAAGTGAGTTACAAATGGTCGCTTCTACGTACCAGGCAAACCGCTGTTGTAAGTTGCTTTCTTGTGCGTCACTCCCGTAAACCTTTGAAAAAAATGACGCGACGCAGGAAAGCGCGCAAAGCTCCCAAATTATGACTGCGACGGTAAAGACGGAGCTTTAATCCCGGTTTTATGTTGTAAAAAGGGGGAATAAAATACTTAACGGACTTATTGGGAGGGTAAAATTGGTGCGGAAAATTAAAATAGATTCATTAGTAGGATTTTACTGTAGTTCCACACAGTACATTAAATACCTTTAGGTGTGTAGTGCATTGTAGATCAAGATGCAATGGCAGTACGGCGTATAAGGACGCGCAAAGGTGGAGAATTAGTCGACAATCCTTTTCATGTTTTTACTTTTAATACACCTGTTGTTCCGACGTGTATAACTGTGGTAACCTGCTTCCTGTACGCGAGTATGTCTTAGCACCCTTGCAATGTTTTCAATGCCATAATTTTAAACATACATCTAAAATGTTTGTGGTTAAGCAACTATGCGTTTGGGGCAAAGCTTTTAACCAAGGCAGCCAGTATGAAAATATCATCACAAGCGTAAATTGTAAGAGCTTACAATGCCCAGTTTTCAAAATTAAGCAGGTAATCCAAGAAATAGGGATACGCAAAAATTTAACTTACGTAAGGTTGTCTCCAAGCCAATCGCGTTCTACGCGTCGATCACCGCAAACAAAAATTCTCTGGCGTAGGTCAACAAAATTGTCAAGCTGTCTGTTGTTTAGTTAATTCATTTGGAGAAAATTAGCTCTATTTAGTTTCTAAAAACCCCGGCACAATCTGGCGTTAAATTAAGACCAGTTAAGACTGGTTCTGTAAGGGTATTGGCAATAACGCGGGGCAAAGCCAACGTTACTCTACAGACAAAGGTTTCTGTCTCCATTACAACAAAGAAACAGAAAAAGTCAAAATTAGAATTATCTACTGAAGAATTAGATGCATTTTAACGCACCGTAGATATAACGCGGCTAAAGAATAAAAGCGAGCGTCTTCCTGGTGCTAAAAACCTGAAGGAATCTTACTAATTCTGAGGTTAACGTTTGTTTTTATTAATCAAAATTACCTTATTACATACTTCAGTAATACTGTAATAGAGTAGTTGCAAATCTTGCACATTTGCAAGTTGTACTAAAAAAGTTTTTTCTTTTTTGTATTGTTTTTTAAGCAACACATTTAATAGAATTTCAAAATTTTAGTCCCCGCAGGTACCATTGTTTTTGGCAAAGCGCGGCATAGTGCAGAGAGAACGTGCGCATTGTGACGAATATATTTAGACGCTTTTGCTATCGGCGTCTTCTTCGGAAGTGTGGCGTAAGATCCGCATGATTTTGGGTTGCAAATCCTCTCCTATGTTGTCCTATTTTATGAACAATGGCAACTGGCTAGAACTGTAACAACGGCTGCTGGAAATAAAATTGTATTCATCTCTAGCAGCCATGTGTAACCTATTAGAAACGTGTATTGCTAGCAACAGCTGTACTGCTAATTACGCGCAAGATTTTTTGGTTCCTAAAAATTACGCTGACAAAAGTCCGTCATCCTTGACTTTGAAAACGGGTATTGTGACTATAACAATCTTTTCTCATTAAGAGTACTGGATTGTCTCTTCATTCCTGTTAAGAAATTTTTGGCGAGTCCTGATTCTATTTATTATTCGTTCTTAAGGACTTTCAGTTAAGACGTACGTTGTTTTCTCAACTTTTTTAATATGTTGTGGTTGCCATCTACGTACTACGTAATAAATAACGTATAACAATAGTGGCTTATTTTTAACCCCGGTAAAGACTTTTCTAACCATGCATTAGCATTAGCATGGACTGGGAGATGATGATAGCTTAGTGACTTACGTGAGTTTTTAAGTCACGTAACTTTTTTAGTCCTTTCTAAACAGTTTTCGGCAAGTACTGAAGACGTTATTTTTTACTTTGAACGTGCAGTTTGGAACGCATTTTTAACCAAATTCATCTCACCGACGTCTTTCTTAATATCGAGTAAACATACGATATAGTTGCATGGTTGGGGTTTCCGCGGAAGAATGCTTCTGCAATTTTTTTTGCAACCAATTTTTTTTTGTCCAACTGAATGCCAGTTAGTCAACCTATCAGTTCAGCTGAATTTCATCCATCAGAAAGTTTCTAATTGTGGTTTTTGATTTTTTCCTGAAAAATTCACATGCGTTTACTTTTTTTGACTACGTCTCCCGCATCCCTCCCCAGCATAAATCATGAGCAGTATAAACATAGGGTAGTTGCACGTGCTGGTTTTCTAGGGGTGACTGTGGACTCCCGTTTACGATAGAAAATCCACGTAGCAAATGTTGTTTGCAAGTTCCACCAGTGGCTGAACGTTTTTTAATGCCTGCTTGCTAAATGTTTATTGTGCTCTCGTTTTGTCTTGTTTCAAGTATAGAAGTTTGGTTCGGCGGACAACTCTGAGGTTGTTAGACCAAGTTTACCTTCAGGGTATTCGTCTGGCCATCGGAGCTTTGCGTAGTCCAACATGGTCTGTTTTTTGTGAGGCAAACTTTATGCCTTAGACTTAAGTTCAGTAAGTTCAGTAAAGGTAATTGCAACCAATACGCTGAGCGTTTTACAGTTACTTGACCTGCTAACATTGTCTTCAAGGAGCTGGCGGCGACTAAAAGACTTGACTTACCGGTGTTACTAAAAACTAGCATGCAACATAGCGTGACTTTACTAAAAAGATCTATTAGAAGGGGTCCTGATACTGCATGCGGCTGCATTTGTATCAAAACGAATGTTTTTGATGAGTGAAGGGTTTTGCACCACAGCCCTAAATCTCACAATTAAGTATTAAAGTTTTTTACCTCTATAAAAAAACAATATATTTTAAGGCTTTTTTGACGGTTTCAAACTGACGAAGAATGTCTTTAATTGACTTGTTTTTTGACATATGCAAGGAATGTTTTTTTTAAGATAGAATAAAGTACAGTATGTTTTAATTGTTTCAAAATGAAATCTTCGTCATATAGCGAGAATTATTTTAAATCATGCGTTTTTATTTACATTAAACTTAGATTCGTGCAAGACATTCAATACTTCATTAATAAAGAGCAAAATATATTCGTTGTAGTAAGCCTAGGTGCCTTATTATAAAAAACAAATAATTTGTAATCTAATTTATTAACAAATTAATCATTAAAACGCTAAAATTTTTTCTATTCATTAATTTGTTTTTAGAATATTTTATATTTTTCATTAAATAAATACGTCCTATTGATTGTGATAAAAATTAATACAAACAATATGAAAATTTAGAATAGCCAATTGTTGACGTTTTCTTGTAACAAATAATATATCATTGCATATTGAGTGTAGATTATCTAGCGCCACGTGAAGCCGCGTGGCATCTACTCTACATATTTTTGTTCTTTTTGTTCCTTTTATTCCTTGTAATGGTTTTAACAAAATTGATTGTGCGTGTTTAACGTTAAACAACAATAACATACAGCAATAGCATTTATTTATTAACATTAGGCTATTATGGTCATGTGGTTTTGTTTTTAGTTTAATTTGTTTTTTTTTGTCGCAAGCCGCGCTATATCTATTTCAAGTTTATAAGTATTAAACCATTATTTAATAAACACTTTGTTTGTTTGTATGTATCTTTGGCTTAATTTGAACCAGTAAATTGTGAACGCACGCAAAACGAGTTATTTAATCTAACCCTAATTTTCAAAGTCGTCATATTCAAAATACGTTTTATTAACAAAGAAATACAATATACCATTAGTGTTATAAAAAAATTTAGTTCTTTTTAATCCCATTCAATAATTTCACAATTTTCTTAAAACATCAGCGTTCTACCGGAATTGGTGTTAACCGCATCTTGCAGCTGCAAGTATTTGTTTAAGTTTAAATACGATAAAACAGCGGTTTTAATTCTTGAGTATAACGATTATTGTTACCGTTGACAAATATATTTATCGTTCCATTTTGACTTTGATACACTGCGTCAAATTCGTCAAATTTGGGCCGGTCAACCAACCAATCGCTAATTAGCACTGAAGATTGAAATTGTTTTACGTTTAAATTTTTAAGCTAAAACCACTTTTTATAAATTATATACATTTTGTTTTTAACAATAAAAACATTGGTGTTATGTTTTGAGCGCATATATCAAACGGTTTGTCTGCCTGCAGTATATCAGCTGAATTTGCGTTTATCGGTTTAGGAGTTGTAGTAGTAGTAGTAGTTGTCTTGTAGTACTTATAGTTGTAGATGTGAATTTAATAGTGTGCGTTTTTAATTCTCTTCGTGCATAAAACATTTGAATTCCATAAATAATTAGTTAATACTCGTAGAAAGCTTGTGCGAGATTTATCATGCACCACATCTATGTAATAATCCCAATGTTTATCAGAATTTATTTGAAATTATTATGTTAGGATCAAATTTTGAATAAACAATGTCCAAATTTGTATGACGACTCAAAATATCAAAAGCATGTTGTGTCGCTTATAATTGAATAGGCGTTTCAGCAACAAAATTCCATTTAAAAGTACGAATGCCCCATTTAGAAAAATTATCAGACAATGTATTATACAATCTATACTCTTCAATGTTAACAATAACATTATCGCTAACTCTGCAACGCTGGATTTTTATTGCTTCTATAGTAGTTTAATCAAATACTCCAGTTGTTGTGATTCCATAATTTTCTTTAAATGTAATTATTCCATTTACAATTGAAGCATTTGCAGGATTTAAA
The DNA here is from genome assembly GCA_027574965.2 of Ecitophya simulans. NCBI lineage: Eukaryota > Metazoa > Arthropoda > Insecta > Coleoptera > Staphylinidae > Ecitophya > Ecitophya simulans. Next base: position 13,028 of record JAODGE020009679.1, read on the forward strand.
TATTTCTCAATTTTCGGATCATTTTTGTTCACTGTTCTAAATATTTCAGTCCAAAATCAAAATTGCTGCTAACGTTAGATTCACTACGCCTACTTTTATAATGCAAAAGTAAACTAATGCAAATAGATTTACACAGAACAGATATTAATAAGCATGTTCACAATTATGGTGTTTTATTAACTAAACAATTTATTCAAACTAACTGGTTTTTATTGATCCAACTGTTGTGAGTTTGGTCAAAACTTAACATATAATTCAATTTTTTGTCGACGCTCAATCTTCTCTACTAAATAAATGTCTTTATGCGCTACGAGTTGTAATTCTGGTTTATAGAATGTTCCATTAATATCATTTCCACTGTTATCACACAAGTAGTAAACGGTAGAATTTTTAATTTTTATTTC
>JAODGE020009680.1:0-11704 GCA_027574965.2 Ecitophya simulans
TTTCTGATTAACAAGCTATCATTAAGAAATAGCGGAGCTCTTGAGTCACTAACGACATCTCTGAGATGTGTGGAAAATTACAAAATCCGATGAGCGTGTTGGTTGACGGCGTGTAATGTGTTGTTTTCACGTTAATACTCCCCCGGGGATATTATAGAAAAGCCCCGAACACACGCCGCACTTAAATATTCAGCGCTCGGGAGGCGCTTAATGGCGTTTAATGTTTTAGCCGGACATCGTGCGTTTCGTCCGCAGTTAAGTGAAAACCATCGGACGCGCGGGCCACGAAAAACCCCCGAGATCTTCGTCGCGACGGCGTCGCTCGTAAATTATAAAGTCGAAATTAATTTTCCCGCGGACCGGCATTCCTCGACTCCGCCGAGGCGCAAAAAGACGACAACGAGACCTGCGGAGACGATAAAGCCCGTTAGCGGCGTAACACATGCTCGGAGCGGGAATTTAGTAAGAAAAACATCGCCGGAAAAACAGGCGCGTCGGGAGAGCTTTGCAAAAACACGCGCGACGAATGCAAGGGGCAAAAATGCGGATAAAGCCCCCGGCGGAAGAGAAAAAAAACCAGCGCCGTAAGAGTATTATCGGAGCGCAAACATCGGAAGCGACGGGATGCGGAAGTGCGAAAATGTAATGTTACACTTCGCTCGCCGCGTCGGGAAATAGAAAAACGCTGGCGCGGGAAACAAAAAGGAAATAAGGCACGAAATAGGAAAAATAGCGGCGTGATTTACGGCAAATCTGCAGGAAATCATCAACAAAAAAAAAACAAGTACGTATCATACTTGACATTTTATAATGCCAAGGATCTTAATGAAGTTCAACAAATATTTCAAGATGCACAAGATGTTGCTTAACAGAATTACGTTGGATTTCGAAATATCGACATTGTTAACCAATATTGACTTTGAATTGATACCGGTCTTCTCGAACACGGCGTGCTTTCACTTTCGCTGCTCGGATTTGTTGAAACGCAGGCTGGAGAACTGGACTAGACTCGCACGACTAATTGTAAATTTCTATGCGCGGGCATTTAGATCCGACACTTATTTCGCGTGCACAAGCACGTAGCAACGCGACAACTTCTTCCGCGGACGGCGGCCCGGAGCGCAAACCTTAATGCCTCGCGGGTCGCGACGTAAATTAAATATAACAATACCGAGTCGAGAGTGCGGAGTCTAGACGCTAGAAGCGCGAGTCTCGTTTAGTCGGCTCGCTCGGTCGCATCCAAGCGCGACAGCTAAACAACTAAACAATGCAGGAAGCCGAGCGCGACGGACGACGACGCGAGAAAGAACAAGTCAAATGCCGGGCGCTCGCGCGTTCATCCTTCGTCATCGTGCGCGACTGACTGGCTTGCGGCGAACGTGGGGTCGAAGGATTCACACCGCATTAAAATTGAAAGCCTCCAGGGTGTGCATCGTTTAACGCCGAAACGGCCATATAGACATGTCAATCTCTACGCATGAAAGTCGCACTCTTCTGGTGCTTAAGTGTGACTTCCAGCGACAGCCAACACCGCATGTTGAAAATAGAAATAATGGTGGTGTCTGACCTTGACTATCACAGCGTCTCAATGAGAGAAGAAGATGGACATATAAAGAAACGAAACAGCTATATTTACATCTTCTTCTGCGCCAATGGAAGTCATGTCCTAAGATTCCCCTTGATATTTCTTTCGTTCACACTCAGGCATTCTCTCGCTCTTTCTTTCAGCCGCTGTCGACAAGATCCTACATCAAAGTTTGCCTCCCATGAAGTGACTTCTAGCGACATCCAACATCGCATGTTGAAAATAGACATAATGGTGATGTCCGACCTTGACTATCACAGCGTCTCAGTGAGAGAAGAAGATGGATATATAAAGAAACAAAACAGCTATATTGACATCTTTATTTTCACCAATGGGAGTCATGTCCTAAGATACCCCTCGATTTTGCCTTCATTCNAAGAAACGAAACAGCTATATTGACATCTTCATCTCCGCCAATGAAAGTCATGTCCTAAAGTACCCCTCTACACCCACTCACACGAACTGGCGGTGAAACCAAAAACGAATGTGCTCGACGGCGCCGGCGCGGCGTGCAAATTTAATAGCGTGCTGATGCGCGTTAATTAATAAACCCCATCGTCGACGGGGTTGGACGCAACAGTCGCCGTCGCCGAATAAAAAATCAAATCCACGCAACGCTCGGAAATTGTATATTTATTGTGCGGCGCGCATGAATAAATGAAATTGATTACATGCAATCCGGCGCTCCGCTAATAACATGCCACTGGAGGTAATTTCGATTTCGCATCCACGTGCCCTGCTTCCGGTCGCGTCCGCGCGCTCTCTGCACGTCAATGTCGCACGAAATTGGCAAATAATAAGCAAGTTACGTTTGGTTTGGTGATGGCGGTGAAAAGCACGAGAGTCGCAGATGTAATTCTACACACGCGTGGGATGTCCCACCTATGGCCTTGACATTGTCGCCAAATGAGTTTCTATAGATGGCGTTAGTGACTTTCAAAAACGTTTAGAGCGAATCAGTAAAAAAAAACATAAATCATGCATAGAACTGTAGTAAGCGGTGTAGAATGACTGGTCGAGTCGTTCTCTCTAGACGTTTTTACGAACCTGTCCATGACAATGCGTTTCACGCCAACATGGCGGACGCGCAACTCGACCAAGCGTTCCGAACCGTGCCACGCACATAACATTGAGCTAGAAACCGCGAACGCGTCGAACTTTTTCCTTTTTCGGACGCATTGAACACGCTCGGCAATTACCGAAAACGCTGTGGCGCCTTAAATATTTAGCGCTGCGTGGGTTAATATAAGTCGGCCATATTGAATCTCCACATAGGTCCGCGCAAGTCCGCACGAACATCTAATGATACGTCTAATTAAATAAATTTCAATAGACTTGAAAGGAGCGAGGGAATAGAAGCAAATGCGAAGAGATTTCTCAATGAGTGCGGCGTCGACGTCGCGTGTTCCGAACAATATTTGCCTCGCCGGCTTGGACTTAGAAGACGGACGGTTAGAGGTCGATAAACTTTCCTTCCGTCGGCGTCGTTGCCCAACTGACTGACTGATTGTGTGTCGGTTGCTCTTCAAGAACGTCTCCGACGTACTCGTCTTTCCTCTCTCACAATTGCAGCACCTCTCTTAGCATCCACACTCGCGAGCGTCGGCGATTTCAAATCTGCCACGTTTTCTACTCGTACTTTCCGCAATTATACGAAATATGCTTTTCTAAAAGTCGCGTTGAAACGGGAAATAATGACAACTATTTTTTGAAAAAGAAAAAAAAATTATAATAACAAGCTCCATTTCCGGTGGAGCATAATGAACAAACATATTCCGGATTATTTCATGCCACCGCACGATCTGCTGTCCGCAAACGGCATTAGTATTAATAAAAATTAGAAAGTGCTCCATTTCATTTCGCTGCTGGTTCGCGTTGTGCAAAAAGCGTTTTGCTCGATCTAGATTCGAATTAATCGAACATAAATACCCAACGAGGCGGAGAGGCAAATCCACACTGTCATTTTACCAGTTTTTTTTAGTCTATTACACCACACATTACAAGTTGCATACTTGGTGGCCTACCTCGAAGCAGTTCTAATAAGCTAAGATATTTCGCACATATTCTAACACATTTTTACGTGTCACGACGTCTTTTCTTGCTCTTGCAATTGTATCGAGTCCTATTCAACACATCACTTCGACATTTCTATCCGCATTTTCCGATGTTGTTTCTTGTTCTCGTAATTGTAATTGTTCTTATTCAAATCTTCCTGATTGAAACACCTTCCCGTTTCGCTCGTACGCTTGGTCAATTCCAAGCAACTCGAAGTCTAACAAAACGTTTTAATTGTTTCCGCTCATTGTACGACGGTCGTGCAACTTGCGAAAACATGCAAATTAATGAAGCGTGAAATTTAAACAATTCCAACGCCCAGGAAAAAAAACCGACAGCAGAATGATGAATAAAGTTACGAACTGCGAACGCGATTAAATTAAATCAATTTCTGCATATTGCTCTCTTTGCGGCGCTCGAGATTTCGCTTTGCTTGATTCAGAATTTCATGCAAATCGCTAGTGCTGCACTTTGCACGTCGAGCGCGTTAATATTTAACGTTTTGTTTAAATTTTCGTTGAGAAAATAGCATTTTCTCGAGCGCAAATTAATTAATTATGCGCAGTGTAAACACTTAAAATCTTTATGTTAAAACCGGCCGAGCTCAGCGGAAAAAGCCGGCGGAGGCGGCGCGCTTTGGGTGTCTTCATTAAGGGCGCGCCTTTTTTTTAGGTTCGCAGGGTTTCCGGTGCCGAACAATGGGGGATTATATGCTCCGAGCGCCCGCAACCCTTTTTATCGCCGAATTATTAGACGCAAGTAACGCCATCTACCACAGCGCAGCGGAAGATAGGTTTGACACAATATTTCAACCGAATTTTTTACAACAAATTTGGCGTGTAAAAAATCATTGTTGATTTAAACTTATCCGAAGGTTTAATTAAAGTGAAGTCAAACAAAAAGTTAATTTCTGCTAATATAATTAATATTACTGGAATAAAAGTTCGTGAAGTTGTGAGATGTGAAAAATTTGTTATCAGAACTTCCTCCGAAGTGATTTCTGCCGCGCGCAGAAGAGGCGGCCGAATTCGTGAAAAATCGCCGCCGCCGCAACTTCGCCGCCGCGAATTCGCGCTCCGATTCGTCTTACTCCGCGTCCGCATGTTTTCTCGGCGCGTTTGTTCGGCCGCAAATTATTTGCCGTTTTAATTCATCCGCGTCGCGCTAATCCGCGGAGGCGGCGCAGCCAAATGGGATTACTTAAGCCCAGCCGCCGCTCGGTTGGCGCTAATGCCGAGGCGATTCTTCATCGCGGCGTTTTTGCTCTTTTCGCTTCGCCCGTAATTTCCCCGATTTCTTTTTTATTCCGCCAATCTCGCGAATTAAATGTTTCGACGACTGAAAACGGACATTTCGAGCCCTACGAGAAATTATTATGCTCGTCGAAGGTTGTTGTCAAGGTATCGCCTAATACCATAACCGTCCGAGCACTGCGTACGAAGCGCCCTCTTTCGGCGCGCACGACGACACGCTATTGAATTACTAATGACACCGCGTTTGTCAGTTGTTTGTTGTTTTGATACGTAACACGCGCGTGCGCGCGCCGCCTCATCCAAGGCGACATTAATACCGGTTATTAATAACGCATCGAGACGCGATGCGTGCGTGGTGCGCGCGTCAATTAATGCGCTCGTTAATTATTAATTGATGCGACCCGTGCCATCCAAAACCGAGCGCAACTCGAACTTAACGTGTTACTTCATTCCGCGCATTTGCATAAAATCATCATTCTCGGTTAGAGCCGATCTCCCGGCGCCTCCACGCTATACTTTCGATGTAAAATGTTTTCGAATAGTTCGAAATTCGTTTTCACATTAAGTGCAACACAATTTCTAAAAAACCTATACGACAGCATTTAGAGAATTAAATTGCCTTTCATACGGCACCAGTTTCGCTTTTCCACGATAAAAACTGCCGGAGTTGTAGCAACAAAAATCTGGAATGTTTCACCTAGCGCCATCTAGCGGCGGCAAAAAGAACATTAAGATGTACCAGAAAGATGACAATAATGAAACAATTGCCTGCAGTCGCAACTGCAGCGCGCAAAAAGCGATTATCGCAATATTCCGCGTAATTGCGAGGACAACAATGGGTGGCGTTGTTGTCGCTGGAAATTGGAGCGTTTGCTTTCACGCCGAGCGCCGCTGCAAAGTCGCAAATCGTAGCGCAGGCGCTCTGCGCGAGTGCATAATCTATTCCTTGGTATGCTCGCGCGTGCGTGTGTGTTTTCTCTGGCGGCGCTCGTTTATTGTCCGATACGTTTTTTTTTTTGTTTCAAAACGCGGCCGATGTTTGCGGCGCGGCGATCCAATGCGCCTGTCCGTGCGGCTCTTTATTATCGTCATTACCGGCATTGTCTAGATTTGCCGGATTGTCGGGCGCGCGTCGAGATTTTCTACTTTTTCGCGACATAATGAGACATTGTGTCGGAATCTGTAACGTGTAGCTTTTCTTTTCTTGTGGTACACGAGTAACCCACCGAATTATCTGCTCTAAGATGCGCTTAAGTGTTTCGCAGTGGGAAGTGTTTTCGAAACAGAAGGAAAATTAGTTGCATGCGGTGGAACACTCAAAGCGGGAGTTTATTTTACGGGGAAATTAGTGCAGACTGTGTCAGACTGCTTATAAAGTTTAAAAAAAAGTGTCAAATGTTACTCTTACTCATTCTAAAAGAATAACAATTGTGAAATAAAGTTAAAAATAAAACATAACCTATTTTGATGGTTACTAGACTACTATAATTATTAAATATTTAAGAAAAAACGACAAAAAATGCATGTTGAAGCAATATATGCCTATGCGTTATGTCTACAAACATAACAAAAAAAAGTAAAATGTCGTCGAAGAGAGAATATAACTTAATTTGACTGCTAGTAAACATTACAAAAGTGCTAAATGACGATTTTCGTTAAATTTAATTTTTAATTTTGGTGATTTTTCGTAACAATGCAAAGAGGTGTACCCTTTTGCACATCTACCAAAAATCGAATGTAATGTTAATATTGTCAAATCCTATCCCGAAAAGTATTAACATTAGACAGAAATGGTTTGTGTCAGTCAAATCTACGTTCAATGCTGAGTCGATTAATCCAGTTTAATTTGATTTTTAAATGTTGACATTTTTGAAAAAAATGCAAAGACGTACATTTGCACATTTGCCAAGAATCAAATGCAATGTTATTGTTATTGAACAATACCTAGAAAAATATTCACACTAGACAAAATTGTTTTGTGCCATTCGAATCGACGTTCAATTCTGCGTGGATTAAGTTGAAATTTGCCGTACATATAACACATAACCTAATTTTACAGGTAGAAATCTGCACAAGTTTAACCCAACTAAAAATTACAGTTGTTTAGTTAAAAATAGACAAAAAGAGCAACATTGAATCAAAAACAAAACATAACCATTTTTTAAAGCAATGCATAGTGTCAAAACTTTAAGATACCGACATCATAAAAACGTAAGTACCGCAAACTTTAAACACATAAAATTGTTTTACTACAATTTTTCTTAAAAAGCCGTAAAATCTCAGGAAAACTACGAAATACGTGACAGCCTTCTTTGACGTGTACCAAACCCTCCAGACACTAACATATTCCCGCAAACTCCATTCGAAACGGATCAAAATGAGCGCCAGTCGGTAATTATTGATTGGCGTTCGTTTTTGCGAGATTTACGCGGCGGTCGGCGTTTATCCGTCTCCAGTGATTCAATACATAAATTACGCGCACTGTTTGTCCGGATTGGAACGCACGTTAATTCGTTTGACAAACGAGCACGGCGCCGCCGCCACCGCCGCCGCCGCGACGCGTCGACGCAGCGGAACGGTCTCCGGCGCATTTCCGAAAACTGCCGCGCGCATTTCCTACCTGCCGCATTAGCGCAAAACAGACCGCGAATCGGCGCGCCGTTGTCACCACACTCGGTGTGCGCTCGCGCCGCGCCGCCCCCACCCCGCCAACGCGCCGCAGACATATTCCGGCCGCATTGTACGTTCAAAAACGCAAAAGCGCACGCGACAAAGCCTCTCGCCGACCGCCCCCGTCGGACCGAGGTTCGGACATGTTCGGCGCCGTCCGCGCAGAGTCCGGCGATGTCCGAAATGCAAAACTATCGATCTATATCGAATCGATATATTTTTAGAAATTAGATATAAATATCTCAAACATACATCGATATATCGTGCTCGCTTTCGAAAGAAATCAATTTTATAACGATTCGATAGTCCACATTTAATATTTATATTAATTATATCGATATATCAAAAATTAAAATATCGATATATCAATATATCGAAAAATAAAATATCGATATATCAATATATAAAAACAATATCGATATATCAATATATCGATATATATTGAAAAATTAAAAATATCAACCGAACACTAAAGTAAATGCATTCATTTCGGGCGTCGCAAATGGCGACCGAGGCGACGTGCAAATGGTTCGCTTTTGCGCGAAATTAAAGCGACAACAAATTGAATCGACAACGACGGCAGGTGAATAGCGTCGGCGGCGTTAGGACAAATATGGAAATGGTGGAATTTTCATTCGGCGACGTTCCCATGAATATTTATGAGAGCGCGGCTCGCGTCGCGGAGCACAAAAGGAAGCGCGACCGCCGACCATTTCTAACGACAACCGCGGCGACCACTTTATATTCAGCTCGAAGCACCACTCGCCGGCCGCGCGCGTTTTGGTCGGCGAGAGCGTTTATTAACAGGTCAGGGTATTAGTCAACCACGAGTACGACACGAACGCGGTCCACCACTAGAGACGTCCAGAGCCTGATCGAGCATATGCATGCAACGAACAAAGCGGAATGAAATAATCATTTTTCAATTTCACGCGCCTCACGCAAACTTCTCGAAAACCAACATAATCTCACTTAAGACCTATCAGTGGATTTCTAACCCGCAAAAATGTAACAGAGACCGGTTTGCCATTTTCCGCGAGCAACGAGTGTGGTGAACAGCGCAATAAAATAATGATTTTTCAATTACACCAAAGTAAAGAAATCAATTTCAGGTGCATCGTCGACGCAATAGATAATGTCTAACCTAGAATTCGAGGAAAACACCATTTAAGGCAACTTTAAAAACCCAAAGCGCATAAAACCTGACGTAAACTGCTCTAAATCCAACATAACCATTTAAAATAAGACTTAATGACGATTTCGTATAGTTTAAGGACATTACTCTTTTCACATTGCTCTCAGCAAACATAACCTCGCTAAGAACGTAAACGTAATGGAACCGAACGAAAACTAAAGGAGAGCACAATATCCAACATTTTAATCAGTTTTAAACCTGAAACCCGTAAAACTCTATCGGTAAATACATCCAAAATACTGCAACGTCGATATAACCTCAATTTGATTCTACCGAAGACTATTGTCATAATTTGTTATTATTTTCGAGGGCGTTTATTAACAATATTAGTCAACTCGGAACACTACACGAACGCGGCCTATTGCTACTACTAGAGACACCTTGTGGCGAGCAACGCTAATTTATTGAATAAATACATCAAAATAATCGGAACGTCAACATAACCTCTCTTTGATGCTACCAAATGCCATTGTAATAATTTATTATTATTTTCGCTGGAGTTTATTAAGAGATTAGCCAACTCGAATAACACGAACGCGGCCTATTATTACCACTAGAGACATCTAGTGGCGCGCGATGCAAGTTGATTGAATAAATACATCCAAAACACCGGAAAGTCAACATAACCTCACTTTGATGCTACCAGATGTCATTGTAATAATTTATTATTACCTTCCGGGGAAGTTTATCAACAGTATTAGTCAATTCGGGGAACTACACGAACGCGGCCTATTATTACCACTAGAAACATCTAGTGGCGCGCGTTGCAAGTTGATTGAATAAATACATCCAAAACACCGGAAAGTCAACACAACCTCACTTTGATGCTATTATTACTTTTCGGGGAAGTTTATTAACAATGTTAGTCAACTCGGAGAACTACACGAACGCTGCCTGCCTATTGCTACTACTAGAGACACCTGGTGGCGAGCGACACAAGTTGATGGATTGATTGATGAGACTGGCGTAGAGCGAAGGCCGAATGAAATGATAATTTTTCGAACACGCCGACTTGAGCAAATCCCAATGAATCATTTCAAACCTACGATGCGAAGAGTGCAAACGGTCAAACGGTTCGCCTTAGCGCGCTCGTGATGTCGCGATTGTCGAACGCGCCCGGCATCGCGCTTCGCAGCAAATTGGCGTGAAATGCGACGAACGTGAATATCGTAATGACGTAAGAACGCGGATTTCGCGCCCGGCCGGAGAGCGCCAACCGGTCAGTGCGGTAACGTGGACAACCTTGAACGTGAACGCCGCAACCAACGCGACTCGCCGTGACGCGTCCGATCGCAAACCTCGTCGGACGAGTCGAAAAACTCCACGCGCCATTCGAGCGATAAGTGAATTTGACTGAGCAAGAATTGTGCAATCTAAATCGATTAATTGTAAGCAAAGCTTAGGTTGGAGGTGTCGTTGTGGATTGATGCTATAGGCAACCATTGATCATCTAAAATTTTATAATTTAATAAAATATAAGAGTATGGATGAGAACCGTCGTTTTTTTTATATAAAAAACAAAATGCTATTTTACAACAAAATCAGCTTTAAGGTAGAATCAGTATAGGTATATGTTTTAAACATTCAAATTATTGACGAGAAGTTTTCATGTTTCGAATATTCTACAAATTTATCAACTCCAATCTCCAATTGAAATCGGACAAAAATCAAAGCTTCTAGTTGGTCAGCGTAGAAAGTGGAATCTGTTTGTAGACGGCGCTCAATGACAATCTATAATATCTAAAAATTTGTTTTAATACATTTAACCTATTCGATATATTTAACGATTATTCGATTTACCAAAACAGCTAATAAAAACTGTTTTCCTGTTTACCAATTCGTTGGTTATCGTTTTGATCCACCTTGCTATCTTGTGTTTCGTTGTAACATTTCAAATCTTAGAAGAAGAAAATTGTTCGACGGGACCAGAAAATTGTTTAAAATACGCCGAAAAATCAAATAAAAAATCAGCCCAAAAAAGAAACGTAAAAATTAAATAATATTCACATATTCATGAACAGTGGTAAGTTTTATTGCAGACAAACATATGCACTTCCAAACAAAGGTTTGAATATTTATAATCGATTCTATTGTGTTTTGGTGCACTGAAAGCGGTTAATCGAATTACTGTTCTGTTCATTGAAACAATATTTTATAATAGGTTCGCTGTACGAACCAGAGTGTAACGTGATTGCTGCACCTCCAACAAACATGTTTTAAAATGTGCAACAAGAAAAGCGATATTACAAGTCTGAAAAATATCCATAGACTTGATAACCTGTAACACGTATTTATCTAACCGATGTACGTATGCAACCAAAAAAGCATTTAAAATAACTCCTCCAACCACCACTTTTTAATCAGGGTCGAAAAACTTACATAACCTCACATCACAGCCCAGCATGGCATTGTTAGATCGACGGCGAGTTTACAAAGGTAAAATAAATCCCGAATTGTTTTAATAATAGTTCGGCGCGAGTTTCGCTTCGTTGTGTTTTTCCAGCCGGGGTTGGCGCAACCCTTGACGCGCGCCGACACTTGATTAACGTGTAACGAGCGCGCCGCACAAGTTGCACTCGTTAGCCGCCCTACGCGGTACCGCCGGGGGTTGTTCGTTGCAGCCGCGCGCCCCTCGAAAGTATTGCACGGTGCCGAGCAAAGTTGCAGTTGTTGCTCGAGTGCTTATTTTAGATCGCAATTTGATTCCCGACTGCTTTATAGAGTGATCGGCGTAGTTGCTTGCGCTACGAGCAGCAGGACCAGCTGATAGGTTTTTGGATGCAATTGCATTATGCAAATAACCAGCGATCGTCCTCGTTTTTCTCCGAAGAGCGTTCGGAAGAGTTGAATGTGCCAGCACCAACAACAAACGAAAATTGAACTTGATTTGCATATTAGAACATAACCTAAAGTTGCTTAAGTGCGGCTTTTACGTACATAACCTCG
>JAODGE020009683.1:0-13310 GCA_027574965.2 Ecitophya simulans
CGCGATTTGAATGCAAACGCACGCGTCGGAAATTCAAGCACCTCGCGACTTCGTGCGACAAATTTTAGTGAAATTAGCCGGATAATAACTAAACATAACACACAATGAGCACAACGGACCGCTACGCGACGGCGACGGGGTCCAGCCGGATAGACGGGCGCACGCGCGAGCGACTCAGCAACTGCTCACGGCTCCGACTCGAAGCTCTGATTGAGGTAATCGCGAATGTAAGTGAACCGGCTTGGAAAAAAATTCATCATCGCTGATGAATTCTCAACCGAAGCGCGGCGCGCGCCGCGCTCGTTCATTACGGCCGCGCGGACGGAACCTAGGCGAACAAAACGGTTTTCTACATTTTTACGTAAATTCGAAAAGCGGGCGCGCGCAACTACATCCGCATAAATCTGTAAATCTTCGCGCTCGTTTACGACTCGAAAATCAGTTTACGACGCACATTCATAAGCAGCAATATTCGTTTACGGTAATAAATACTTATAAATCAGCGCGCAGGCGTAATAACATTTCGTATCTGCGCGCCGTCGGTCCAATTCTTCTCGAAGGGTTTATTGCTTTTCGAAGCTCGAATTTTCAAACGTTGCCGTTTCTTGTTAAATAAATATCGTCACCATAACAACAACGTCGACTCGGCATACGGCATCGAGCGAGGTGCGATTGATCGCCGCGAGTGGCGCGACGCGTCGCGTCGATGTATTGATTAATGACGACGGGATCACGAACGAAAAATAATAAATCTCAATTAGATACAATCAGCATGCAAAACACATTCGGTTCGCGTTCGTCCGGCAAGTGGATAATTAATAATCGTAATATAATAATCCTGTGCAAACAGAGATTGAGCCGGAGCTGCGTGACAACTTGAGTCAAGTAATAAGTAATGAGTAACAACATCTGCATCGTTACGATTTGCAACAAACTTGAACAACTGTACCATATCATTTGCAACACTATTTTTTTCTACTACCTTGTCGTCTTTATTTGTTCACATTCATAACGTTCAACAATAAGGCTTTTTAACTTTATCGAATCTAGGCTAGCGGATTTCTGGCCTAAAGAAAAAATAATATCATACATATTTTTCTTGAATTTTTCTTCACACAAATGTGACAATAAAACGGTCTTTACTTATTATGCAACCTAATAAAACCCGAACTTTGAACTAGGAACAAGAAACACAACAATTTTTTATAACTCAGGTTTGTTTAGATTGACGTTGTAAATTAATTTAACAAAGTGTGCGGCACATTAACGCCACACATCGCTGCCTTCGCGTGGCGCGGCGTCATCGTCGGTGGAAAATAATGGAGCACACGCGGAAAATGTAATTACACTAATATTGTCATCACGTACGAGTCTAGAACTCGGAGGACATCGAACATATCTACGCAGCGGTTTACCAAATCCTGCCATTCCGCCGCCCGTCCAATAAGTCGATAACTTCGCCCGGATTTTTATGAAATTAAATTTCATAGCGAATTTCGAACGCTCGGTGTAATTTTACAACTTGAAAAATTATCACATTAACAGCTTGTAGTTAGAACAATTTGCTGGTAGCAGTCGAGGTTTACTCATTGAGACACGCACGTTGAACGGGTCCAACAAGAAAATCATACTTAACAATTACGAAATAACATTAAACACAATTATTAATAGTTAATATTAGTGGTTCGAACTGAACACGTTAATTTAATCATAAATAATGCATGGGTACACTTGGTTGCCAGTAATTTATTGACTTTTTTAAATGCTCCAACGACGTACGCGACAACGTCTTTACGAGTGGAGAAATTCTCGAAGAGCGAATGGAGGCGTAGTCGTCGGTTGAATAAAAATATTATACGATGATAGGAGCTCCGATTAACACTCATTGAAGGTGGATCGCCGTCGCGGAAGCACGCGACCGCTTCTTGTCGCCGAGCGTCGGTGTGCACCTGTCATCTTCACCTGCCCGTACAAATATTACACCTGTGCTACACGCTATTATATGAGCGGGTGCGGTGCGCTTGTGACGTGTGTGTGTGTGTGTGTGTGTGTGTGTCGAGGACAAGACGGAACGATATTCGTACTTACGCTTTTACGCTCGTCATGTGCTCCGTTTTTTCCAGCGCATTCGACGCACGAAAAAATAGTTTCGGCCTAATTTATCTTCGACGATGGTTGGTTGCGAGAGGTGCGTTTCAATTGGGGTGTAGGGTGTTGCATGTGCGCGTTATAAAGACTTGACTAATAAGTCATGAGCGGTTTTCTTATACAAAAATTCAACTGTAACGCATTAAATATAACAACAGTTTATCCACCATCCCACCATTCGACCAGTCTGTCGGTACCCCTTACCATAAATCGGTTAACCTGGTCTCGTAGAAATTACGAAACCAATTCTGGGAGCCTTTTCTATACGGTGTTTCTGCTGGTAGTCTCGTTTACTCTATGCAACTGAACTCTAGGTTTTTCTCAACCGATTGGTTTTTTAATCATCTCCCAATGCACCAGGCCTTCCAGATTCTCTCAGAGACACATCCTTCTTTCCACATGACGCAGGTCCTGCTTGATTCTTGTTTTTGGCGCTTCTCCAAGGGCGTGTGTTAGCAAATAAAACCGAATATATAGAGAACACATTTTATGCAAATCATGACAGAAAGTGCGCAACGAAAAGGTCTTTTAGAATTTCGGAATTTCTTCGAGTCCAAGTCAGCCAACTTCTAACAAAAAGCATCGATCAACTGGTCGAACGGTCGGAAGCAATCGTTAGCAATAGCAGAAAACACATAACTGATTAAATGTATTGTGACGTTTAAGGAGAAACGGTCGAATTGTTAGAGGAGGAACTCAACCTAATATAATCCATGATAGCTAGTAAAGCTAGGTTATGCAAGGTTATGTCTACTAAATGGCGTCGAAATTGCTACTTGAGTTAATGACAAGGCAAAACATGTATAACCAATAATGTTAGCACTTGAGTGCAGCGTGTAAACACTGCACAAAAGAGCGTGGCACAAAACCATTCGGCGTTCTGGTGCTCGACGGGCCGAACATTGCGTGGTCAGTGCGCTCGGATTGAAAACTATTACGAATCAGCGTGTGGTTGGAACGAGCGCAAAACACATGTAGCGTTTTGCACTTCTTACGCGCGAAGGGATAATAATTATCAATGATTACCACACTTCACCTGTTGGTCGGCGATGCGGATGGTGGCAATGCGGAGGCAATCGGACGGCGCGGCGCCGAAGAACTGCTGGGCCATACCAAAGTTTATTAACGTTTTCCTATTTAAGGATCGCGCCCGCCGCTGGGAAACGCGCGCGTTGCACCTCTCACAACGTGATTATTTACAGTAATCATGATAATATAATAATTTCATGAGTCCGCGTTCATGCCGGACGCTGGATCGATGCTGCGGCGGAGCAATCAAATCAAATTATATGTGCGGCGCTAGACACACAGAAAGCTAATTGCAGGACCAAACTAGCAATTTCCTACTTATGCTACTAACGTGTTTGATTACCGTGCTCATTTGGCATTTAATCAGATTAATGCATTTTATTCCATTGCGCGATAATCTTTTGTTTTGACATGAATATGTCACTCGCTTATCAATCTCCTTCGTGCGTCATAACGTCTGGCAACCGCTGTTAAATACTCGCTGTAAACTGTCGGTGTCTGATGTCTCAATTTACATCAATGAGCCGCTTGATGTATTTTGCCAGAGAGCGGTTACATTATAAGCGCTTGCGGGCAATAAATTTCAAATGTTTCTTTGTAAATTAGTCACTTATATTAATTTATTGGTATTATATACACTCTGGCGTGTTAATTATATTGATTTGCATAGGAAAACCATAAGTTATGTGCGCACGCGGGTGATTTAGCGTTTCGGTGGCTCTCTCGGATATGCATATTGTCTGCGTGCCCACCGGGGCGACGTTCGATCGCGGATCGAATTGCGCTTGTTGTCGGTCCGTGGGCTTTTTTGTTGCGACTGGCAATTCTGTCTCGACCGTCGCATTCTCGTACGCATGACAGATCAAATCATGCGGGGTGCTCTTAATACAGCCCACACACGCCGACCAGTTCATATTTCCTCGGCGCAGCCACCCTCAATGCACGAAACGACCACACATCGCACGCTTTTGATGAGCGCTCGCGCCATTAGCACTAACAAGTAGCTCGCAGTGGTCTATGACGCTCGCAGATGTGCAAGAATGAGGAAACTAGCACCGCAGCTTTCGCACATGTTGAAATTTCATCAGCGTGAAGATCCGATGAGGCCTTTACGAGTTGACGCCGGCGGACGGAAAGTGGCCAAGAACGGCGAGTACTCATGAGAGGAGCAAAATAAGTCGGCTAAACAAGCAGACCGCGGCCGTGCGTGGCGAAGTGATCCAGTACAGCCCCGAGTGCGCATGCAGGTGCTCGAAGAATGTGAATCGCGGCATGCGCACACATCGCATCCGACGTTTTATTTAAATTGAGCGGTAACCGGCGCTCTTTGTGGGTTTCTGCCGGCCCGGCAGCCGAAAGCCAGGTGGAATCGCTTTCTCTGGCCAGATTTATCGTGTGGGCTGCAACGTCGCGGATTCGTCTCCGATGCATGTTCATAGGTGTCTCAGTTTCGGCAACTCAATGTGGCGTAATAGCCGCGCATTTTAGTTCGTGTGCGTTGGGAGAGTCACCAACTGATTTGTTCTACGCAAGCAAAGCTCGCACGAAGTTAATTTTTGTGTCGTGCTCAATTTAACAATTGCTTTTCACGTTGCGCCTATTAAGTGTGTTTGAAGGTGGAGAAGTGCGAGCGCGTGGATGATATTCACAAGCTTTTATTGCTAACACGCGTTAAAAATCTGATCGCTCGGTTCATTGGCTTCGATGAATGCTTTTATAATAAATCACTGCGCCGCGAGCCGGCATCGGCGGCATGCGCGAGAAGAGAGCTCTCGGCTCGTGAGATGCGCGCGCCAGCAAAGCGATTCCGAGTCGTCGCGTTGCATGGAAAGCAACGCGGATCGCGTGGCGGATAGAAAACGTGCTGCGCGATGTGTCGCTTGATACGGTCAGCATCTTCCCCACACATCGATAGCAGTTAGAGCAACGTCACATGGCGCGGCGAGCGTGCTCCGAACGCGCAGCATCCAACGTCGATTAATTTAATCAAACGAAGAGGATATGTTCATTGCTTAAGCCTGGTCGCACGAGAAAGATGCAAGCGATGAAGGTGGTGTTGGTAGCGCGCCCGAACCGAGAGCGGGTGCGCGATAGGATGAGTTCGGTCGGGCGGGCGAAGGTTTGTCGCCCACGAAATAAAGCGCAACGACGGAGACGACAACGACGTCAACCCGTCGCGCCGCCTCCGCCGCCGCCGCGCCGCCGACGCTGGAGACGTGTAGTAAGCATTGTGTGATGTAAGTGTAGTCGGGAGAATGGAGTTGCGGAGGAGTTTGGGTACGGGTCGGAGACGGAACGAAAGAGGATCAAGCGGCGGCTGAGGGGGCGGCTGGCAGCGAGCTCGAGTTTGAACTGAAAACGAAGGTGGGATGCCTCGAGTTGCCTGGGCGCGGAGAACGGTTAGTGAGGGCCATCTCCCGTCGCCGTCGCCGCTGCCGCCACCCCGCCCGAGCCGGAGCAGATTGTGTGGCAGGCTAGAGTCGGTAAATCAGTCAAGAGAGAGGAGAGGAACGAAATGGAAACAGTCGAGATGATTAGGAGAACGAGGGAGAGCGACCGGGAGCGCGTCGAGCGTCGCGTCGTCGTCGGCGGCGGTGGCGGCGGCGGCGGCGGCGGCGGCAAAATCCGCGCCTGCTCTCCTTATCCCGCGCCCGACCCGAGCTCGGCGTCTGAAACGGTCGCAACCTTCGTTTTGTGCGCTTCTTGCGTTTCGTCCTGTTCATTCTGTTCCCATTCGGCTCGCTTCGACCCGAACCGCTTCGAGTTTACGTTTTCCTCTGCGCCTTGTCTTTCTTGTCCTTCTGCGTGTACACTTTCGCCACCGTCGCGGCGGCGCTCCGGCGAGAACTGCCGCCGACGAGATGTTTGCTCGCACGGCGCACGAAAGACGGACGGCCAGATTAACTTGATGCACGGGTGAAACTTTCCGGCGCTATTACGCCAAGTGGCTTTTTATGCGCGAGACCCGCGATCGATTTTCTCCCTATTTTCCAGCCGCATTCACTAAAATATTTATCTCTCCTTTTGCGCACACTACAGTGTTCAACGACGCGCCGCTATTTCATTAACAATGCGATGATAACCTTGTAGCTATAAATCTCCGCCCTCGATGCATCAAGTGCATCAGTCATAAAAATAAGTTAACAAGTAAATCCTTGACCTAATTTCATTTCTAATTTTGACCGAATTGCCGAAAAACCGCCAAACTCCTTCGACTTCTTCGTGCAATAGATTTCTCGGCTTTCGTCCAGGCGAAGCGAATATTTGTTATTCAGTCAACAGGAACCAAGCATTGTTCAACGATCTACTTGGGATTTGCATAGAAAAGTAGTGAAAAAGCGTTCCAATCAATTAAACGGCATAATCGCTAGAAAACCGAATCGCAACCAGCAACAAACGGCGACGATAATGAGGACAGCTAAATTCGTTCGACAACAAAATCTCTAAGTGCATCAAACCTTTCTAGGCGCAATTGTGGACGCCACTCTCCGGAGCACCTCAGAGTCTCGACGATAACGCAATGTGAAGTAAAGAACAACCGAAGCGTCTAATGGAGACGTGGCGGCGCAATTGATTGCGTGTGAATTTCAGAGATTCATCAATTGATGAGTCCCACGGATAGCGGGACGTTACCTCACTATCGCAAATAGAGGAAATAACGTTACAAATTACAAACTATTTGTCGGCGCAGCACAGCGAACTATTTGCTATTCATACATCAAATTCCCTTTGTGATTCTTTTTGCACGATGGTGCAGTTGTAACCCAGCTCGTCGGCAATAATTGTTCTAAACTTTCTTTTATTCTTTATTATAGAAATTGGCAAAGAGAAATGTTACAGGCGGCGAAAATTGTTATTACAATTTAATTGTTTTTCCGGTGATTTCTCGCGCTTAGTGCGACCAAACGGACAATGACTAGTACGGATCTCTGGTACTTCGATTTCCGACTTTTCAACTTTCATCGCAGTGTTTGTCCGGACTTATTCACACGCATTTAACCAAATTATATTATCAATTGATAGCTGAAACAATGCGGTGAAACTCGTAGACGATTAGACTGCTTCTGGGAGCGTCGAGAACGACAAAGTGGCTCTTGTTGGTGTCGCCATTTGATTCGATTTAAGGACCAGTTGAGAGGCTTGATGAGTGACGCATTCGTTGCACAACGTGATGTTCCTACGTGCGCACACTGATTTGGCACATAAAGACATAAATTCAGCATTATGCAATTTATCGAATACAATTACGCACACTCGACGACCCCACTCGTCGTCATAGCGAGACGTTGATATTTTTATTGGCGTTTGCGAAAATTAATTAGCTAACAGTTAAATTGCCGGCTCGGTTATGGCAGTCGGAGGTTGGAATGACATTTGAAGCGTTATTACGAATGCGTACTAATTTTTCGAAGGATTTGAATGCGAAAGCGTCAAACGCGTTCATTCTCTGTGGGTCATAAGAGTAATAAAAAACACTGTTATTTAGCCAATTATCACATCTTTCCGTTTTGCTCTTCGTCGTTACGTCGCTTTGTTCCAACAAATGTATGACGTCGGCGGCACGACGTCGCGCTCATGCATTTTTGTACAAAACGGAACTAAATGTGATTTTGTAAAACTCCGAAGATGTGAGAACAAATTGGTCTCACGCTTACACTCGCTCGGTCTTTTTCAGAGTTCCCCAAGTACGCGGCGCTAATAAGACACGCGCGAATACAATAAAAACTGGACAGTTATTGTAATTTCGTCCTTCCAACGATCGACGTTTTGATTACGTGCATGCCAGCGCATGTCCAGGAAGCTAATGGCAATGAAGGCAATTAGGTTGTGCAATCTTTTTCTTATTTAAACGAAGCCGGTCCGAATGAAAAAAACATTATATAAAAATGTGTAAAACGCTCTCGCATCGATGGGTGTTTTTAAGAGGCCGGTGTTGAATTGTGTCTGGTCGTATTTTATGCTCGTTCGTAATTGCACTTGTGCACTGGAAAGTTGCGCGCGAGCCTTCGTTGGAAAGACATTCTCTTCGAGCAATTTTCTCCGCGTCCGTAAAAAGTGTTTAATTCAAAACGTTAGAGCATTACCGAACGGCGAGCGGGTGCCATTCATTTTGCGCGTTATTTGTGACCTGCGTTTGTTTTGACGTATTGCAAATGTAAAACTTTCATTTAGCAGGCCGCGCGCAAAACGCTGCTTTATTTTTTCGCCCGTCGTCGCTTTTAATGTCTATTGGAGCACCGAGTGATTGCGTCACCTCGTCGTACACGAGTCGTAAGTCGCGCACTTTCCCTTCGTGCGTTCTCTATTTCACTGCGTCGTGATATCAAAATGTGCATCTGGCTTTGGCCCGACTCAGCGAATAAAACGCTTCAAAGTTCAAGCCCGTCAGAGGAATGGAACAAAGACGTTTTTGCGAGAAGTTAGAACGCTCGGCATCAAGTGCGTGTGGATACGCGTAATTAGACGAGATTTATATGATTAAACGCTATTGTGCATGATTAGTGCGTTCATTGAAGGGGATCGCTAGATGTAATGAAAAGTTAGTTGTTTATGCGAGCGGTGGGAGGGTGAGGACGCGAGCGCGAACAAGCGAGCGCAAAGGGCCGGATGAGAGGGCGGCTTTTGACGCGCCCGCGGCTGCCGTCGCCGCCGCCGGCGTGGTGGAGGAGAGGGATGCTCTGCGCTGCGTGCATGCGTTGCGAGCGAGCGAGCGCGCAACGGACTGTGTGCATAAACTTTGTATCAAGTCCCGAAGTCCTCTCGGCCGCCTCGCCTGGCTAAACGCCACAGGCCGTATTGATCCTGGCAAAGGTTAACATGTCTTTGCAGTGCCGGCGCTGGGAGCCGAAGCCGGCGCACGTCGGGCTGCGCATCCCGAGCGGCCGCCCGGCGCGCAGGAGCGAGTTGGACCGTAACCCGACGTGCGGGAAAGTGCGAATTCGTTCACGCCGCCGCCGCCGCCGCCGCCGAACCTCCGCGCGCCTGCTCCGCCGCTACGATTTCACGACGTGCGCGATAGAATTTCATCGGCATAAAGCGTGCCGCCGCCGCCGCCGACTGGCATCCTCTTTGTTTGCCCAACGGGCTGTGCGTCGCGGCGCCGTGTGATTCTCGCATTATCCTGTACGCTTTAACAACGCATGCCGCGGCAGATGGTGGCGGCGGCGGCGAGCGAGACGGGCATAGCCGAACGGCGTCCGGATGGGTTCGCTCGCCTCACCCGCCGCCGTTGAGATAGCGAGCGGGAGGGAGTTATCCCCACCGAAGTGGCAAACCGTAGCCCGCGCCGGAGTAGCACACCGACGAAAGGACGTTTTGTATATTCAGCTTTGATCTCCGGATCACAATCCGGACGGTTTGGTGCAGCGCCGCGCAAAAGCGCGGCGCCGTCTGTAATTTAAATGCGAGAACGGTCGCGAATTAAATCATTTCTGGTTATTCAACTTGCACGCCCTTGCTTGCGCTCCCTGTTTATTTCGCCGTCGAAGCCCGACTGGCGTTCGATTAATGCGCTCGTTAGCTGCCTCGCGCTATCTGTTGGTATGCGACGCCAACTACAGTTGGAACGCCGCAAACGAATCCGAGTAGATATAATCCTTGCGATGTGAGGTTTATTAATCGTGTCGAGTGCACAAACGAGCCGAACGTAAACAAACCGATCTTAAGCGGTTTACTCATGCCACGGCGGTCAAATGCGTGAAGCACGGTGGTTTGACATGCGGCGCAGACGCTCGAAAAATCCAGCTAACGGGAAGCGCAGACACGGATTTGTACTCGCAATCACGACACTCAACGGCATCTTGCTCAGACAATCGTTGCCCGATATTAACAAAAGAATTATTGAGCTCGTGTGATATTACGTGGTCATTCGAACTGCAGATTAAAAAGTAAGCGCGCCGTGCGGCGGCCTTGCGATGGTATCCCACGTGACGCAGCGTACCAAATCGGGTTCAATGAAATTTCAGGATGACCAAATTATAATGTGCCAGATTTGCTTTTATTGCGTCAAACTCCTACCTCTTCCGAAACACCTAACGCGCGCGCTTTTGTGGCAGGAGTCCGCGCAGGCGCTTGGGTTATGTCCATTTGTGAAGAAATATTTGTCTCCGTTTTTGTCAGACGCGTTATTATACGCCTGCGAAGCGGAATGACTCAGCCGAGCAACTCGTTACTCGCGCTGGCGCGGAATGAATGATGTTCTGGTTTTATTTAAGTCGTCTGCATCGAAAAGCCCGCGGCTTTATCTCGACGTGGGCATCCACTTCGCAGGTCGGTGTGCGTGCAGCGCGCATGTAGTATTTAATATCCGGATTGATTGTGCTCTTTGCGCGAGATCATGCGACAACAATGCGGCGTCGCATCGGCTTTGAAAGCTGACAAAAAAAAGACGGCCGAAGCGAGTAGCAAACTGAGCAGCGGCGCAACGGCAAGGATGGATCCGTGGATTCGAGCGCGACACGCACACTGCGGCGCAGGAATGGAGGGAATCGTCGAAGACCAAAGTGGAAGAGAAGAAAAAAAATCAACAGGCTTGAGTTATGCAGCGATCAAGCTCTTTGCTCGCCCGTCCACAATCCGCACTCGCATCGGAAAGTTGGCGCTGACGCGAACGCGTCGCTGGCCGGCTCGGAGTCTCGTGATTTTCGGTGTGAGCGTGCGCGAGCAGCAGCGATCCGTGCTTACTCCGCAGCTTCGCGTCGCGTTTTGGCGCTTGCCTGCTGCCGCCCTCGTTCGAAGATCGATCCCAACTTTTCCCTCGGCGCATGCCACTCCTACGCCGCGCTGAGGAATTGTAGCTGCCGCTCGGGACGCCGGCGGCGTCCTTGTTACGCTGCCATCCTTGTTCCGAAGGACGCGCGCGCGGCACCGATTTGTCGTCGGTCTGAGCGCCGCACCACCCGCGCGGTCCGAGTGCAAAGACTTGTTACCTTCTCCAACTCGCGGGCGCCATTGTCTCTGGGTTTTACGTGCCTGAAATGCCCAACGCGACGGGCGCGCATCTTGCACGGCTATTAGATGCCCGCGAGTGCGCTCGCTTTAACTAGAACCAACACAGTGCGCATTTCCCGACAACACGCCCGACGATACCTGAGCTACCTGGGCGATGGAGTGTGCGTGCTCGCGCGCTAGACACACACGCGGCGCGGCGCGGCGCACCAACAGGTTACCATAAATCATCATCATCAGCGACTATTAGACACGGGCACACACTCGGCCTTGCCTACCATTTTAACGCTCTTCGTGGGCGCTGCCAAACGCGCTCGAGACCGCGCTCGAGTCCGAACATCAACCCATACGCGCCGACCGCCGTTGCGGCGCGCAAACAAAAAGAACGCGACTTATTTATTCGTGGTATTCCCAATTCCTCCTGGGTCGTTGGCGAGTGCGTGCGTGCCTCGCATTGTGTCCCTCATCACAGATGAACAGGTTCCTCTTCTTTTTATTCCTGCTCATCTGCAATGCGCACGCACACGCGCGCGATTCTAGTTGTTTCTGTATATTGCGGCCCTTTATTTTATTACGTGCGCGCCTCTTCTTCGTTTCGTTGTGTTGGCGCAACGCGCGGATGAAAAGGAGAGGCGATAAAGATGCAGCTCAACGATGTGTGCGAGTGGACGCTATCCGTCCCTCTCGAGGCATACCACACGCTCTCGCGCCAAGCAATTATCTTTTCATGAATCGATTACATCGATTTATTTATTAAGTAGTCCGGATTATAAGTCTACAACTGTTCTTATCGATTCCTCTTCGACGCGCGCCGCGTCGTTATTGAATTGATTGGAATGCGGCGATCATAGGATCAAATTGAATTCGAGCCTTTTCGACGTTCAAAGCCTTCAGCGATTAGCATAATGTTTTGACTTCATCTGATTAAGTGAATTGTTCTTTTTTGCAGCGTATAGAAATTTCTGCCTTTCTGCCTTTCTGCCGATCTTTGTGTGATGCCGGCGAATTGACGCATAATTATAGGGCCAAGATGCATCACCTGCTGTAGACCACATATTTACATTAATACGGGATACCCTTGTGGTCTCCGGGCCAAGCACATGCCAACATTTAATAATCGCCGGCACTTCCATGCAACAGTCGAACCAGCTCAAAACACAGCGCGGCGCGGCGAGACATTGTTCGAGACAATATGCATAATGGCATGGACGGCACACCATCAGACGCGAGAGAAGGCTAGAACTGGAAGATCAACCGAGGGCAAGCGACGACGAAGGTACGGGCGGCATCGGTCGAATCCCTCGCGTTTCGTTGGTCGTTTTGTCAATGCCTTCGCCGTTGAAATGGGTTTTGATGTGTTTCGGCGCGGTCAATTAGAGATGTGATCAGGTAAGAAAAGAAATCAGAGCTCGTGCATTAGCGGATCATCGACGCGGCGGCTCTCGAGGCTCCAGGGATCGTGGAGACGACACGTCGAAGCGGCAGCAGCCGCGGAAGAATGGAGCAGACCCCCGCCGCCTGCGACCGCATTCCGAGCGGGCGACCAGTGTTGCCAGCAACAAACAGTTTACGCATTCATTAGTAATACGCCACGATTGCGCTCCGCACATGTGCATCCAACGTCGGCGTCGCCGTCGCGCGCGCACCTCGCCGGCCGGTCGGGACGAAGTCCCATGCCGATGGTGTTCGGATTCTTTTGCTCTTTTCTCGCTCTGGTTGTCGGTCGAATTCGATCGCTTCGCTCCGAGCGCGCGCGCGTTGTCTCGTGTCTGCTTTTGTTCTCACTTCCTCGTCGCTCTCCTCCGAACTCATCGCCGCGATTTTCTCGCTTCGGCGGGTCGGGCGCGCGCATGGTCATCGCGCGTCTCCGTCGCGCTTTCGAGCTTTCGGCGCAGTGAAAGAATACTTGGCGTACGCCGAGTTCGCGTACACACATTTAATTCAAGCTTGATACGAGGCGCGTTCTCACAGAGGTCGCTGACTCGCGCGGCCAGAGGCCAAGCAAAACAAAACGCACAACTTAGCGCTTCTTCCTTTAACGAACCGAACGAATCGACGGCCGAAGCCCAAGCGGCGACGTGCGCATGCAATGAACAGGAGTACGACGCAGACGTGGTGCAGACGTCGCCGGCGCGACGACGAGCACGACGCTGGCGACGGCGGCGCTCGTCCCACTCCCCGGGCTC